>CM050436.1:20120264-20252764 GCA_027564155.1 Gymnocypris eckloni scoliostomus | reverse complement strand
ACTGTGGAACATAAGTATTGATTTTGTTTCTTATACTCAGCCTTTACACAAGACTCTAATCCCTGCTTAATAACAGAAACCGAGCAAAGGTGATTTCTTTGAGGAAATGTTGAGAACGATCTGATTGCAGAAATGTTGTGACAGTATCAGAGCATATATTACAAAACCGATAGTTCAGGCTCTAAATTCAGATTAAATGTGTCATGTTCAAAGCCGCCATAAAATTGTTATTCTCAAAATAATAGATTTCAAATCTGACAGGAAAGGTTTTCGTGCATCCATATTATCGCCTGATGTCATCTCATAAAAAATGTGTTCATACAACAATCACAGAACGTTTCAAATTTGTGGTAAACTGGTTCTTTTTTTTTTTTTGATTCACAGCATGAATCAGCAGTTTGAATCAGACACATTTAGTCAGTGATTCATTCAGAGCCATTACTGTGTTCACAACTGATTCTCTTGCTGAACTTTTATGTGCTGGTTCTTTTTAAGTCAGTCAAAAAGAATCACGAAATGGCATGAATTATCCAAATGCACATATCTTACGAGGGGGCTACCTTGTACGAATTTGTACGACCACATTCGGATGATTTTCCCCGATTTCTGTGAGTGTTAAGTTTAGGGGCGGGGTTAGGTGAGGTCCTTTGTATGAATTTGTACGACCTCATTCGGACGATTTTACCCGATTTCTGTGAGTGTTAAGTTTAGGGGCGGGGTTAGGTGTGGTCCTTTGTATGAATTTGTACGACCTCATTCGGACGATTTTACCCGATTTCTGTGAGAATTAAGTTTAGGGCGGGGTTAGGTGTGGTCCTTTGTATGAATTTGTACGACCTCATTCGGACGATTTTACCCGATTTCTGTGAGTGTTAAGTTTAGGGGGGGTTAGGTGTGGTCCTTTGTATGAATTTGTACGCGACCTCATTCGGACGATTTTACCCGATTTCTGTGAGTGTTAAGTTTAGGGCGGGTTAGGTGTGGTCCTTTGTATGAATTTGTGCGACCTCACTCGGATGATTTTACCTGATTTCTGTGAGTGTTAAGTTTAGGGGCGGGGTTAGGTGTGGTCCTTTGTATGAATTTGTACGACCTCATTCGGACGATTTTACCCGATTTCTGTGAGTGTTAAGTTTAGGGGCGAGGTTAGGTGTGGTCCTTTGTATGAATTTGTACGACCTCATTCGGATGATTTTACCCGATTTCTGTGAGTGTTAAGTTTAGGGGCGGGGTTAGGTGAGGTCCTTTGTATGAATTTGTACGACCTCATTCGGACGATTTTACCCGATTTCTGTGAGTGTTAAGTTTAGGGGCGGGGTTAGGTGTGGTCCTTTGTATGAATTTGTACGACCTCATTCGGACGATTTTACCCGATTTCTGTGAGTGTTAAGTTTAGGGGCGGGGTTAGGGTGTGGTCCTTTGTATGAATTTGTACGACCTCATTCGGACGATTTTACCCGATTTCTGTGAGTGTTAAGTTTAGGGGCGGGGTTAGGTGTGGTCCTTTGTATGAATTTGTACGACCTCATTCGGACGATTTTACCCGATTTCTGTGAGTGTTAAGTTTAGGGGCGGGGTTAGGTGGTCCCTTTGTATGAATTTGTACGACCTCATTCGGACGATTTTACCCGATTTCTGTGAGTGTTAAGTTTAGGGGCGGGGTTAGGTGTGGTCCTTTGTATGAATTTGTACGACCTCACTCGGACGATTTTACCCGATTTCTGTGAGTGTTAAGTTTAGGGGCGGGGTTAGGTGTGGTCCTTTGTATGAATTTGTACGACCTCACTCGGACGATTTTACCCGATTTCTGTGAGTGTTAAGTTTAGGGGCGGGGTTAGGTGTGGTCCTTTGAATGAATTTGTACGACCTCACTCGGACGATTTTACCCGATTTCTGTGAGTGTTAAGTTTAGGGGCGGGGTTAGGTGTGGTCCTTTGTATGAATTTGTACGACCTCATTCGGATGATTTTACCTGATTTCTGTGAGTGTTAAGTTTAGGGGCGGGGTTAGGTGTGGTCCTTTGTATGAATTTGTACAACCTCATTCGGACGATTTTACCCGATTTCTGTGAGTGTTAAGTTTAGGGGCGGGGTTAGGTGTGGTCCTTTGTATGAATTTGTATGACCTCACTCGGACGATTTTACCCGATTTCTGTGAGAATTAAGTTTAGGGGCGGGGTTAGGTGTGGTCCTTTGTATGAATTTGCCACCTTGAAAAATACGTACGATTTTTCACAAATCATAAGTGTGAGGTCATACGAATTCATATGAATTATCCACCTTGTCAAATATATACAAATTGCTGTGAGATAAGCTTGGAATTATTGATTTGAATCAGATGCATTCTGTTTTAGAATTGCAAGATATAAACAAAACAATCCAAGCTATAAACACTGAATTGGAAGATATAAACAGAATTGTGAGATATATAAAGTTGCAATCACTTAAAAAAAACTGAATTGTGAAATAAAAAGTTGCTGGAGGCTATATGACAAAATGTAATTGACAATGAATATATAAATTAATAATGTTATTCCAAAATGATGCAAATATATTTATTCAAACATATTTATAATAATGAGTATTTTATTTAATCAAACATGCATTCATTAATTTATAGCATGCAGAAATATTTTTTAAGAATAATATTTTTGTCACAATCGTAATCAGGTTCACGTGATCATAAAATGGCGAGAACCATCCAATCAATTTAATCAGAACCATATTTGATTCGAGAGCTGTGACAGAGGGGGATATTTTCAGAGAATAATGAATTATTATATTTCAGCCTGTCATGCAAAGTTGTTGTATGACTTCAGAAGACTTGGAATATAAAAGCAAAGTCTTTCCCCCTCAAATTCATTAGAGTTTAATATCCCCTCCAGTGGAAGATGTACTGCAGATATTTACTTTATTCATGAGATGATCTGATGGGAAGGCTTTGAATGAATTATAGGGCTGAAGTTCTGCTGGTGTGTGTGTTCGTAGCATGTGTTTGCCCCGGGTGAAGAGCTGCTCTCTCCTCAGGCGCGTGGAGGTTGTTCTGTCGGTGTGCTGCTTCCGCTTGTTCTCTCCATATTGACTGCAGGATCCTTCAGTTTGTGAATGTGCTGAAGTGAACCTCAGAGCAGATCTCTGTGTGTTGCACAGTGCCGTGTCCGTTCACACATATGTTTGGTTCACATGTGCCAGTAGATGCCTCCAGACCTCTGACTCCATTTGAACCATATGTGCTTTACAAAAATGCATTCTTAAAAGAATATGCATTTGTTATTTGCTTTAGCCACTGACATAATTATAATATTTAAAACAACTACCTCTAAACACCAAACAAATTGATTTTCAATTAATTCACTAAAGCCTATGACCTCTGTAAAACGGCACCATGAAACCTGTTCTTTCCATTTTACTTAAAGTCATTAGAAGTCATTACGCTAGATTAACCATGTGGACATTTGAGCACATGCCCAGGTGCACCACATCCGAGGACCACCATGCAGGGCCGTATAAATATTTTCATAGCAGGAAATGTGGCACCGTGGCATAAAAGACACTCATTAAATCGAATAAAATGGGAACATTGTGTTTCACGTTTCTCTTGCATTCAAATTGTCAGTGTCTTAGAAATATCACACACCGTTTCTTCAAAGTAACAGTTTGGAGTTTGGTAAGATTTTTTAATGTTTCTGAAAGAATCTCTTGTGCTCAGCAAGGCTGCATATATTTGATCAAAAATACAGTAAAAATAGTAGTATTATGAAATATTATTACAATTTAAAATGACTGTTTCTATTTGAATATACTGTCAAATGATTTATTCCTGTGATGCAAAGCTGAATTTTCAGTCTTCAGTGTCACATGATCTTTCAGAAATCATTCTGCTCAAGAAACATTTCTTTTTATTATCAACATTATGTTGAAAACAGTTGTGCTGTTAATATTTTTATGGAAACCTTGATATTATTTTCAAGATATGTTATTTGTTGAATAGAAAGTTCAAAAGAGTAGCGTTTATTTGCAATAGAAATATTTTGCAACATTATGTCTTTAATGTCACTTTTGATCAACTAAATGCATCATTGCTGACTGAAAGTATTAATTTAATAATAATAGTGTTAGTGTTGCCAAGCCTATAACAACATGTGTATAGTGCCATATTAATGTATTTGTATGCTTAGTTATGATGTTTACAGTGCATTAATGCTGTGTCATATACATCACACTGTATCTTATACTTAATACATGAAAATAACCAATTTTACTGAACTTTGGGAATAAGGTTAAAGTGATAGTTCACCCATGAACTTATTTCCTCACCTTCATTTTGAAGAATGTTGGTAACCAAACAGTTGATGGTAGCCATGACTTCCATGGTATTTTTAGATATTATGGAAGTCAATGGCTACCGTCAACTACTGGTTTCCAACGTTCTTCAAAATATAATATCTTCTCTTTTGTTCAACAGAAGAAAGAAACTCATACGGGTTTGGAACAACATGAGCATGCGTAAATAATACTTTAATAATATACTTTTGGGGTGAATTTCAACATTGTATTGTGTTTATTGCACGTTTTATTTTTTTTCCATAAAATTTACATTTATGCATTTGGCATACGCTTTTATCCATGCAGCGACATTGCATTTAATTAACGGGTTTAACATTTTTGATCAGTTCTTGCGTTCATTGATCTTCCCTGATCTTGTTTCTGCAAGCGCTATACTCTACTGTTTGATCAACAGCAAAGCTCCAAATTACAGCAAAGCTGAAATATACTTTCAGATCAAACGATAACTTCTGGAATCCTGCTAAGAAAAGTCTAAACTCGAGAATAATACGTTCTTTGAAGAACTTTAAAAGGTTCTCTTATGACTAAGGCTGTAAAACTCTTTTTGTTCCTAATTTAAACCTAGTCTTTTGGTAGTGTTGATGAAGAACATACAGACAAGCATGCGGTTCCTGGCTCTAGTTTCTGAAGACCTCATTCTGTGCTGAAGATGATGAGCTGTGGTGATGGATGAGGAGCCTCAGGGCAGCAGAAAGTCTTGATCGGTACCGCGAGTCAGAGCGTGCGTTCCCTGGATGCGGTGTTGAGGACGCTGTACTGCTTAGTTGACTAGAAAAGAATCTGACGCCTGCAGCTGCAGTCAGACTTGGGTTGCTAATGACATCTCCAGAGAGATGCACCTGTAGGAGACAGTTAGCAGGACCCTGGGATAGAAGACGTCTGCTTACGAATGTCTACAGCACACGCGTGAGTTAAAGCCTATATTACATGCTCAAGGTTTCAGCAGGCCCAGACTAATCAGAGTTCATGGTTTTTGACGTGCTGGGAATTGAGATGCTCCACATATGAATTCATACACACGCATTGAATGTGTTTTTTGTTTTGTTTTGTTTTTTGCAATTACACAGCACAACTGTTTTCAACTGGAAATAATAATAATACTACATATTTCTGGAGCAGCAAATCAGCATATTAGAAAGATTTCTGAAGGATCATGTGGCATATTCAAATAGAAAATAATAATTTAAATTGTAAGAATATTTCACAATATTACTCTTTTTATCGTATTTCTTTACAAACAAAATGCAACCTTGGTGAGCATGAGAGTTTTCTTTCTATTAAAAAAGCTTACAAGTGTTAGAACCAAAACTGTATCCTTTAATACGTTTTTTTAGTAGATTGAATTTACAGTACAGGGTCATCGCTAAGACACTAGCTCAGTTGAACTTCAGGGTTAAAGGAGGCGGATCGGTTCTCCAGACGCCACTGAGTGCAGGAATCGGATGAAAAAAATCCATGTTAATGGCATTACAGTGAGAGAAATCCAGCACTCAGTCATCGTTCGTGACATTGAGATACACCAAATGGCCTGAAAACGCACAAAAATAATCACCATGGCAAAAGAGCAAGTAAAGGCCAGACACATGGAGCCAGGAGACGTCAATATCTGTCTTGCATCTTTTTATTTCTACTTTTCTCTACATCCCTTCTCCTTAGTATAAAGGTTCTCAACCTATGTGCCAAACATTCTTGCAATCCACACCAATAGCCTTATTCTGATTGGATGAGACTTGTTCAAAGCCATTTTAAAGTAATACTGTGAGTAAAGAATTATATAAATTATATTGCATAATTACACCAGGGTTGCCAGGTCTGCATAACAAAAATAGGCCCAGTTGGTACTCCAAACTAGCCCAATGGAAAACGGCTATCAAAATCACCCCAAAATGACTTTCTAAGGGGTCCCATCTTAGTCAAAATCATGATCCGGTAACAGCAGGGGTTTACGCTTCTACCCGTGGACTAAAAAACACAGACTTGGTAACACTGCATTAAATAAAAATGAAGGTTCTTTATTGTCATCAGTGGTACTTTGAAGAAACTTTAACATCCATGGAGCCTTTCTATCACACAAAATATCTTTATATTAGAGAAAGGTTCTTTAAAAAATGGTTCTTTTAAGAACTTTTCACTGAAAGGTTCTCTTGGGAACCAAAAATTGATCTTTTCCGGCATCGTTGCAAAAACACTCTTTGAGAAACTTTATTTTTATGAGAGTAAGTATATATTTCTTGTCAGAAGAATCGTTTATTAAAATGTATTACTGTCCACAATATAATAAATAAAAGCCAAATATTACAGTCAAAGAAACTTTTTTTATGGATTTTCCAAAAAAGGCTTTTAAAGAGATTCAAAGCCTTCATTTCATATACACACTACAAAAACAATCAATTGTGTGTCTAATTGCAAAACTATTGTGTTCACTACATAATAGATTAATATGAATGTATTGTAAATCTGTTATCCTATTATTTCTCTCGGATCTTGTTGTGTTTCTAAAAGTACACTGAAGAGACAGAAGTCATAAACAGTGTCTTCATGTACAGAATTGTTCTCTCGTTTTCTAGGAAAGTGTATGAGAAGGAATGAAAGACAGAAAGAGGACAAAATATGTGTAATCATTCATTGGCACATGTAGAGCAGATCTCATACTCCAGCTGACATCTTCTTGTGCTATCTGAAGTCTATCTGCAGCGGAAACACTTAGCTCCGACAGTCTTCCAGACGTCTGTCTTCTGTCTGTCTTCACCACTCATTGACCTTGTGAGCAATCGCAATGCATCCTGAATGATTGAGTGTGTCTGCGTCTGCGTGTGTGTGTGTGTGTGTGTGTGTGTGTGTGTGTGTGTGTGTGTGTGAGTGTGTGTGTGTGTGTGTGTGTGTGTGTGTGTGTGTGTGTGTGTGTGTGTGTGTGTGTGTGTGTGTGTGTGTGTGTGTGTGTGTGTGTGTGTGTGTGTGTGTGTGTGTGTGTGTGTGTGTGTGTGTGTGTGTGTGTGTGTGTGTGTGTGTGTGTGTGTGTGTGTGTGTGTGTGTGTGTGTTTGTTTTTGCACTCAACAAACTGAACAAACAGCATCATCATCTGACGTCCCGTTGGCAGTGATTTGTGGCCCGCTGGCTTACGCTGCAGTCTGCTACCGGACGGTCACGGCATCATACATAATCGAGAGGGAAATGGGGTAGATATCACCTCTGTTTGTGGTATTGCTGAAATCTGAGTGTGATTGTGTTGTTTTAGCTTTGATTACACAAGGTCACTCAGACCTGCTTCACAAACATTAAATTACAACAGGGATGAAAATGTAATTGAAATCCAGCTCCGCTCTTGTTCAAGGATTGGTATCTCATTCATATGCAGGATATTAATCCCTAATGCACTCTCTCACGTTGTTGTGCAGGTTGTATAAGCTATGCATACACACACATACATGCATCAATTGAATTTGTCAGGATGGTAAACGCCCAAGGTTCCTATATTATATAAGCACATTTTGCCTCCGGATCTGGTTACAATAATGTCCAGTAAAAATGATAAATATTATTATTCAAATTATAATTTGAAAAAACGAAATGCCTTCATACATCATTGTAGTATTCGTTTTACTCACTTAATGCTGAGAAATTCTTTGTATTACAGTTATCTTATGAATATAATAAAAATATGCTGTTATATTTAGGAAAATTCCCACTGAGGATAGATTGATAGATAGCTAGATAGATAGATAGATAGATAGATAGAGAGAGAGAGAGAGAGAGAGAGAGAGAGAGAGAGAGAGATAGATAGAGAGAGAGAGAGAGAGATAGATAGATAGATAGAGATAGAGATATATATATATATATATATAGAGAGAGAGAGATAGAGAGATAGAGATAGATAGAGAGAGAGAGAGATAGAGAGATAGATAGATAGATAGAGAGAGAGAGAGAGAGAGAGAGAGAGAGAGAGAGATAGATAGATAGATAGATAGAGAGAGAGAGAGAGAGAGAGATAGATAGATAGATAGATAGATAGATAGATAGATAGATAGATAGATAGATAGATAGATAGCAGACAGAGCCGTGCACTCGAGGATTTGCTATTCACGGCTTTGATTTACAGCTTGGAATTTCCTCGCACGTGAATTCTAATGTGTAATCAAAGAATTAGAGCTGTTTGTCCTAACAGTGTCAGATAATCCATTTCACTTTGCCCACGCCGAAGCTCTGGCCCAGTGTGTAATGAGCATATTTTGGCACATAAACCCCCTCGGCGCTCCTCTCCTGGGTTTTATTCTGGACAGCGATGTCTACAGAATTACCCAAATTAAACACAACCAACTGACAGGTCTCATATGCCTATAGTCACAGATGCCAACCTGATATGAAGACGAGAGCTCTGTTCCGAAACATAGTGAGCTGCCTACATAGACAGCATTTTAAGGCATGATGAATAACATAGTGGTGCCTTTATAAGATACCTCAAGATAAAACCTTGATATAAATGGATATTAATCATCTTTACCTGCAATACAGTCATTTACAAGATGCACATGCAAATAGAGTTGCTTAGTCATTTAGTGCTGGCGTACGAAATATCCTTTCACCACTTCAATGTGTGAATTCAGTGCAAATGATTCAGTGTGTGAGTGAACTATCTGAACTGCGAACAATTTCAGACCTTTTTATAGGGTTTCTGCGAGTTTTAATAAGGTCTTAAAAAGTTGCCCTTCCACAGTTTAAGGCCTAAGATTAGAGAATAAAGTCTTAAATTCACAAAAACATGGCAATAAGTGTTTTACATGGCATTTACATACACGTACTGCAAATAAAACAATATATTTTGCAGAATTTTTGTTTTGCTTTCCAATACAAATATCTATAACACCCTTAAATCAATATGCATTTGCTTGAGAATATATCAATATGAAGTCTTTGTAAACTTTGTAACCTTTTTAATGTGTTGCTAATACAAGACATGTACATTTAGATACCGTATTAATATATTGTCTTCCATTCATTTATTTGTGTTTTGTTCTTTAAAAAGTCTGCAGAAACCCTGTTTTTAAAAAACGAATATTCTATTTGACCGATTAGATCAAATGATTGATTAATGTGCAAATCTGGCGTTGCTGTTCCTGATTCTAAACAGCTGATAGAAAACCCCCATGACATGATTGCTTAAATATTATCAGAGAGAATGATTCTCATGTTGATATTACTGGGACTCGCACGCCAGTAAAAAGGCTCTAGCGTGTGTATTTGTGGTTTGCATTATCCTGTGCCCTGTAAACATTGTCCCATGCAATAAAAAGAACACAACAGAATTCCTAAGTGTTGGGTTTACTGAAAACAAACATGGCCAGTTTGTACACAGAGGCCTGTTTTTGGATGTGAGGCCTTTCATTTCTATTAAAATGAATCAGCTTGAGCCCTCTGTTTGTTTTGATGCTGTGCTCCCCCCCTCGTCTGAGACTGGCCGCGTTTTCTCAGAGCCAGAAAATCCGTGGGTAAATATCAGTGTGTGTGTATGAGTGTGTGTGAAATAAAGAAAGGTGAGCTTTTCATTCCCAGCTCTCCATTCGGAAACTAGATAATAAAATGTGTTTGTGCCAGATACAATGTGGCCGTTATCTAGCGACGGCAGGGCTTGAAATCGTACAGAACATGCTCATTAATTGATAATAATATCTGTAAGAGAAGAAAAGAGGTAAGATATGCGACAACTGGCATTATTATGACACAATCGGTGGCATGCATTCAGACATATCTCAACACAACTGACGATTATGCATAAGCCTCACAGGGCGCCCTGAAGCGGAGAGCGTTTCAGCATTTATTTGTGACCACCTTTGTATATTCAGATGGCTCCTTCAAATGCTGCGGAAATCGTAGTCAGCCTGGGCTTTATTTAGAGCGAGTCTCATTGTCATCATCAGAAATGAAGATAATCTCCTATCATGATGTCTTTCTGCTTTCTGATAAACTTTCTTAACTAGCGAGGCACAATTTGTCTCTTCACGTTCAGCAGGGAAAACAATGTTAATTGCAAATATAATACTCATTATAATTGCACATAGATGGTAACAAAAACAAATGGGCCTTTAAATGGGAGGAGAAATCTCAATAAAAGCTGTGCGTCCAGGCAAATTCTTTGGTATTTTGGTGAAAATTCATCCATTACCTGATAGAAACCATATGAATTAAACTGATGAAAAGTGAAACATTAAAGTGATGTTTATAATGTTACAAAACATTCCTGTTTCAACTGTTTTAACATTATTAATAATAATAAAATTTACTTGAGCACCGAATCAACATATTAGAATGGTTCCTGCAGAATGTGACAAAACATTTCAAACACACCAATTTGAAAAAAGAAAAAAATGTAAAAGAAAAAAAGAAAAAAAATATATATATATATATATGTTTTACATGGCATTTAAACATGTTTTAGCCAATTAGCCATTTTCTCTCCCAGGTGTCATGTGACTCGTTAGTTTTACAAGGTCTCAGGTGTGAATGGGTAGCAGGTGTGTTACATTTGGTGTTATCGATCTCACTCTCTCATACTGGTCACTAGAAGTTCAACATGGCACCTCATGGCAAAGAACTCTCTGAGGATCTGAAAAAAGAATATGTATTATGTAAACAATGGCGTATTTTGGATGCTCTCCAGCATTGCTGCAGAGGTTGAAGGGGTGGGGGTCATATATATATATAGCCTGTGACATAGAAAGATTTATTAAAATAAATTCCTGGTCTTACTGACAAATGACGGACATTAAATGGGTTGCAAAAAGGTTTTATCTGGGTTCTGAAGCAAAACCAGATGAGAACCAGTTTGATCTGAAGACAAGAGACTGAGGACATGGATTACTGATGAAAGTTTATGTCCTGTTAATTCTGATGAGATATAATATATTTGGTTCAGATTTCTCAAGCTGTGAAGTCCAAGCTTCAGTTTGTAACATTACACAAGTGTGTTTACTTTCAGATGAGTTCTGCAGTGAGGAGGTGCAGAAGTCAATCCAGTTTAAAAACAGACATTCAAATTCTGTGCAGCTCATGTCAAACACACTTCAAAGTGCCCTTTAATGCAAACATGAATCACAGATCTGCCTGGCCCGACGAGGGAAGGATGTACGTTTTAAATCAGTATGATTTAATGATAGCAGAATGAATATTTTATCCTCAGATATCCTCAGATATTATTATGTATTTGAAAGATGCTGGCAGTTGTTTGAGGAGGACAGAAGCAGGGAGAAAAGCACAATACTAAGATATTTTTCATTACAGTGCTGAATGAATATATGAGTTTGTGTCATTATTCTGCAGCAGAATGAATTTCGTGAATTGAATCACATTGAATTGAGTGCATGAATGCGTTTCAAACAAGCAGAGCGAGGTGTCAAGGATTGGCCGATGAGAAAGGCAACGTTATGTCATCAGTAACTGTACGTTTCAGAAGTAAAGTGCTTTCTACCAAACATTTTTATCTTTGCATAAACACTGACATGTATATTGTTTTCAAATACTGGCAATGACTAAAATGTTTGATTTTATATATCATGAATTCATGGAAATGAATATGTTAATTTTATTGTATTTAATCAATAATATTAGTATTTATTGTACAATACCAACACATTGTATTTAATTAATTTACCTTATTTTACATTAAAAGGGTTTCATTTAACTTCAACAGTATTTTAATTTAATTAAAATATAAACTTTACATTTTTCATTTAAGGCTGTATTTATTAAATAAAAAAAGAAAATGTGAAATATAATTACAGTTTAAAGTCACTCATCTATTTGAAAATGTTTTGATTGTAATTTATTCTAATTTATTCTATTTATGTAATTTATTAAGCTGAATTCATTAAGCTTCGTTGTCACATGATTCTTCAGAAAGCTGATTTGCAGTTTACATTATTAGTTATTTATATTATTATTTATTATTTTTATAATATATAATTATTTCTCATACTTGAAGTCCAGCTTCAGTTTGTAACATTACACTTTAGTTTTTACTTTCAGATGATTCTGCAGTGAGGAGGTGCAGAAGTCAATCCAGTTTAAAAACAGACATTCAAATTCTGTGCAGCTCATGTCAAACACACTTCAAAGTGCCCTTTAATGCAAACATGAATAGATCTGATAGATGACGAGGGACGGATAGATAGATAGAAATCAGTATGATTTAATGATAGCAGAATGAATATTAATACAATTCAAAACTTCTGGATTTCTCCCCGGTTCTCAAATCCTCACATCTTCACATCCTCATCCTCACAGTCTCATCTTCATCTTCCAATCCAGTCTCACAGGATTCACTTACATCCTAAATGCAGAGGTTTAATAGAGAGATCAGCCGGGCCGCTGAGCACACAAACCCTGCGAGACCTTTTAAAAGGATCTGCTCTTTACACTCAAACACACAACATCTTAGTTTCCATGAAGTGACAACACCTGACCTTTATCTGCAGGCGAACAGACTGACTCACACACCAAGCAGAAGTGTATTAAACACACAGATCGTGATGGTGCGGGCCTTTCGTCAGTGCACTGGCTGTAATGACTCTTACTCTGTAAGTGCTGCGGAGGGATCGGGTCATTCACCGGGCACGTCGCAGAACATCACACTTGTATTCTTGAGGTTTTTCCTTCTTCTAATTATAAATAAAATAGATTTTAAAGTGCACGAAGTTCACGACTGCCGTGGCCTTGACAGCCATCAGCACTGCATCAACAGTGTTATGCCTCAGTTTGGCGTGAATCTACCATAAAGCACTTTGATCTCCTGCTGATGCCTGAAGGAAATACAAAACATGTTCCATTTAAAAGGAGAAAAGTCATGGGGAGGAGGAAGGATATAGGAGAAGCCAGAGGGAAACAAGACCGGGGATATTGTACTGCAAATATATAATGCCAAACGAGAGATTCGTCCAACCTCCAGCTTCCTCTGGCTCTCAATAGCAGGAAGGAGTCAGCGAGAGTAATGTGTGATTTGCCTCAGGTTCCTGGTGCAATCTCAAGTAGGGGCGACCCAGAGTTCCTCAAATCCCATTGCCGTCCTGTCACTGCGGTGGCCCTGAGCAAAACACTTATGCCATGGTTGATCCAGGAGTCTTTACCTGCCGTTAGAGTAGTGATTTGGAGGCTAGGAAGGGAAAATCACTAATTTGGTGTCTTTAATTTCATAATTGTGTGGGTTAGACAACACTGAAATACAATGAAGAACAAACAGAGACTTTTAATAATAATAATATTAAGATCAGATGAGCTTTATTTGTCACATACACAATTATACAGAGTATAACCAGCAGTGAAATGTGTTCTCTGCATTTAACCCATCCAAGTGCACACACACCTGGAGCAGTGGGCAGCGGCACCCGGGGAACAATCGGGGGTTCGGTGCCTTGCTCAAGGGTCTCACCTCAGTCGTGGACAATTCCTGCCGGAGCCGAGATTCAAACCCACAACCTCGGGTTACAAGTCCAACGCTCTATCCATTAGAGCCACGACTGCCCTTAAAACTGACTTTTGCACAAGGGGTGGGCAGATTGATCTTGAAGTATCGATGTTTGGCATTGAAATAAATGCGTAAAAAAGTCCAAATTGGTTGTATTACCCAATAGTTGTCTAGGATAGGAGCTACTTTTTCTATTTTAACATACAGATATGCATGCAAAAACACGAAAATTGATACGTTTTATAATGTATTAACTGTGGTTATTCATGAGATTGTACACTGCATTATAAGGTGCATTACAAGGCATAATTAATGCATTAAAACTATGTTATCATGCATTAGACTGAACGGCTTTAAGTAAAGTGTTACCGAATAGTTTATGTTAGTTCGAATGTTAGTTATTTATGCTGTTAAATATAAAAATACTGGATATTAAATATGAATTATTAATATTAAGTACCAAAATGACTAAAACTGAAACAAAAATAAATATTAAAAAACAAATATAATTAGATGACAAAATCTCAAACTAAGACTGAATATAAAAATAAAAGTTAATTAAAATAGTAATTATATAAATTTAGCGTATTACATTTTTAAACCGCTCAGAGGTTTGGGGCAAATAACTTTATTTTATATTATTTAAAGAATACATTACATTTATTTAATCAAAAAGACCATAAAAACTAAATTACTATAAAATATTATTACCATTTAAAATACTCTTTGAAATAATTTAAAATTGAATGTATTTACTTTTTAATCATTTTTTTTCTAAATGTGTTTTCTAAATAAGAACTCATTTATGTCTTTTCGTATATGAAATCTGAGCAACATCTGAGCACAGTGATAGCAGACTGGAGAGTCTATTATTCTTGCAGTGCGTTCGAGGACAAGACATGTCAAGTGAAATCACATCAAGACCTTCACTGTCATGTGAATAAAAGAGGTTACACTGTAAGATGACATTTCTATTCTGTGTCCTTACTTTACATTATTGAAGCAGCGCCGGTCTGGAGTGTTAAACAAACTGACCCTTGACCTGATCTCACGGTGACATTATTATTATGAGCTCCTGCTGGATTTATACACTTCATATCAGCCAAGAAAATGAATCCATATTCTCCCAGCTCTGCTGTCACATGTAATTCTGTCTCTAGATAGGATGAATAACTCTTGATGGAGACTAAATCAGATCGTATTAACTAAGAATTTCTTTGTGAAATTGTGTGTCAGACATCTGAAACGCTTTCAGAACTGAATTTTGATGCTCATTTCTCACACGTACTGATTCATAATGATCTTAGAGCGCCACACGGTGGTTGATGCTGAAATTAAAGTGGAAAATCTCAATTGGCTGGTCTTTCTTGACTCAGGCCATCCAGATCATCAACTAGGGCATTGTTTACATGATTAATCTCAGAAGTAACAAGTCTGATTGTGAATTTGACCTTAATACTGAGCTTGCTATATGAATTGGATTCATATATATCAGAAAAGGGTAAAACCTCTCTCAATTTTCTGCGTAATCTCCCCGAGATTAATTCACTGAATGAAGACTGTAAAACCATTCCCTCCATCTCTAATCCCTCTTATCTTCAAAAGCACCTTCCCGTTTCCCAGCTGGAGGAAGAGCGCGTCTGAATTTGTGACAGGCTTCAGATCGGCCTGCTCTCAGCACAGAGACCTGGATTAGATTAGTCAGAGTTTGGGTCCATGAGTGCACTGACCCCAGACCAGCTCATAATCAGGACGAGACCAGACTAGTGTGTTACGGTTCATACAGAAAGACCAAATCAGAGACCAAGCTCATTCATGTGGAACAGTGTTGCCTTTCTTTATCATTTCCTGCATTATAAGGTGCATTAGCATAATTTATAAAAACTATTTTAGCACAGTTAGACTCAAATAAAAATGTGTGTGTGTGTGTGTGTGTGTGTGTGTGTGTGTGTGTGTTATGATTCCCAATGTTGACTCTCATTTCTATATTAAATTAGTGCTGTCAAATCATTCATTATGATTAATCACATCCAAAATAAAAGTTTGTGTGTGTGTACTGTGTATATTTATTATGTATATATAAATATACACACATACAGTATTTATTTAGAAAATATTTACATGTATATACATTTATATATTTATATTATTTATAAATATATTTAATATATAAACAACATATTTTTCTTAAATATATACATGCATGTGTTTACATTTTATATATATCAGACACTTTTATCCAAAGCGACTTACAGTGTATTCAGGTTATACATGTTTTGTATGTGTTCCTGGGAATCAAACCAACAACCTTTTGCGCTGCTAACGCAATGCTCTACCACTGAGCCACAGGAACACCGAATAGTTTATGTTAGCATATATACACAGTGCACACATAAATTATGTAAACAAAAACTTTTATTTTGAATGCGATTAATCATTTAAAAGCACTAAATAAAATGTTAAATATATATATATATATATTATATAGTATGGGAACAGCAGGACAGGAGAAGTGTAAATACATTTATATCATAATATAATAAATAATATTTCTCCCTTTGATTGCAAAGCTGAATTGATGATCCCCCAGAAGTCATTCTAATATGCAACAGTATATATTTCAAAGTTCTCTAGCACTTATTTTCCTTTTCTTTCACCTGCAGTGTATATCTCTCATGGCCTTTTCATAATCCTGTTCCAGTCTTGCGTTGATGTGTGTGTGTGTGTGTGTGTGTGTGTGTGTGTGTTTGTGTTTAAAAAGGTCACATGCTACTGTCTATCTGTATAAAATTCCATTACGGTGCTCAGAGCCTTCTGTCCTCTCAAACAAAAGATCAAAATCCATAAACATCAAGATATACTTCATAGACCTTCTTACTCTGCAGCTTGAATATATATTCTCAAATCAGATTTGATTTTAGCATAACCTGTTCCTTCAAGCTGCCTTTATTCTAAACCTCTACCTTTCATCCTCAGTCCTTCTGCATGTGTTGTGTTGTGGTGAGGTGCGTTGCCATGTACTATCCATCAGCCACGCTCCATTAATCCAGGACTGTGTGCCATCACGCTGGATATCAGCTCCACTGAACTGAGCAATAGGCAACAAAACCGTCTTCATTATGACTTCTATTATTTGAAGGAAGCATTCCGGTTGGATGGAAAAGAATGGAGGTTATCAAGAAAGACCCCTAAAGAGAAATAAAATGTTCTCTGCTGCCTTTTTCTCAGTAAATAGGATTCCATGCTTGATGCTTTCACTATTTTCCAGTGCTATTATTTGTTGGGATATTCGAGTGTGTGGTTGTGTGTGTTTGTGTGGTCCGATGACTGACTCTGCAAGCGATATGACACTCCATTAAATCAGTCAGACCCCAACGACTGTTTAAATGGCATTTCAGTCTTATAATGTGATTTTGTGCACTCTAGAACTCTCTGTCCCATTATGAGGCTATTATCGGCTATATCTCATCGCTTTATCCATTTACAACCATTAAGATAATTTAAGTTACCCTTTAATGTCTCTAGTTCTCACAGATAAATGAACAATTGAAAGGAATATTTTTTAGAGGACATATTACCACTTTGAATATGAATGTTAAGCGTTACTGCACTGCTTTTTCTCCATAGGAATAACATCCGAGTGAGAAAAAATATTGCAGTCTGAATAAGTGATACATCTTTGAAGGTCTCTTGCTAACTATGTATGTTCCTGCAGCATCTAATAAATCAAATTTAATGTTAGTGCACATAAATTATGTAAACAAAAACTTTTATTTTGGATGCGATTAATCATTTAAAAGCACTAAATAAAATGTTAAATATATATATATATTATATAGTATGGGAACAACAGGACAGGAGAAGTGTAAATACATTTATATCATAATATAAGAAATAATATTTCTTCCTTTGATTAAGCTGAATTGATGATCCCCAGAAGTCATTCTAAATATGCAACAGTATATATTTCAAAGTTCTCTAGCACTTATTTTCCTTTTCTTTCACCTGCAGTGTATATCTCTCATGGCCTTTTCATAATCCTGTTCCAGTCTTTATCCAGAAGGTGGCGCTGTTGTATTTCCAAATTGCTGTTGGAACAAAAAGGCAATTGTCTATCCATGTACATGCTATTGCTATACCGATGTTTATGTAATTGTGGACACAAAAAAAAATCATAATTGAAGACAGATTACACCCAAAACACTTCTTTTCAATAATATATTTCTCAAAATCTCAAATATATCCTGACTTGCCCAGACATGCATTCATTTGCACCCCTCTCTTTCTTTATTTTCAGATAAGTCAGAGATGTTTTCACTTCTGTTAAAAGAACAGTTCATATAAAATGTACTTTTAAATAACATCAGATATGTTGATGACATTATAGAAAAATCCTTCACTGTCCTGCTTTTTGAAAAGCAGTCATTGGTCGTGTGCACAGTAGGCAAGGATAAGCAGATATTGCCAGCATTGTTCTGGTGTCTTTCTCACTGCAGTCAGATTTTGAAAAGTACATTTCGATGCTATTTTGGTCAGAACAACCCACACACTGATAGCCATGCACTGACAGCTAACTGAATAAATCACACATTATGAGAAGGATAGGACTGTGCTTTTTCTTTCTCTGTCTCCTTAACAACACAGTCACTAGCAGCATAACACATAACAATACTGTATAATCATGGTTCACAGAGATGGAAATTATGGGGTGCTTTTAGGGAAGAGCAGGCATGATTGCATCACATTTGGTCCCAGCACCTAGCCTAAGGGCTTTATGCAACTCTCTGCACATTTTATACAAAAGCTACAGTTGGGTGTAAGATTGAAATGCTTGGATCACATTTAATGATCCTGAATGTGAGGAGAGAGTGGTGCCAGTTTATAATGGCATTGGATGCTGGCAGCTTTCTTTATTCTGATAAACTCAGATGAGATATTTGATCTGAGCAGAGACCAGACATTTTGTTAGATTTGTCAGGGATTGTTGCTTTTTTCGCTTTGTTGAACATCTACATAGGCAATTATATATCTGAATATTATTGCATGCAAATATGCCTCCACATTATTAGACATTCTTTGAAACATCTTCAAATATAAAAATCCCTCTGTTGACGAGGGATTTTTTTCTTTAAAACAATAAATAAATAAATAAATAAATACTTGAAAGCTAATTAGTGAAATAGGCTATTTATTAGTCTGGGCCTATTATTTTAACGTCCATACATCTAGCTACACTTGTATACTGTGCTTTAAACTAAAATAGGTATATAATGGATAGTCTATATAATCGTCAGGCGTTATTACTTTTAACGTCTATATATAATCTACTATCTAAAGGTGCATACAATAAATACTGTACATTTGGTGCTTCAGAAAATGTTGAAATTACAAATCCTACTATAAAGAAGGTTCGTGAATATTAATGAGAACGTGCTGACGTTCTGTGGTAACCTTCCAATGAAGAAGACTTTTATCTTGAATATTAAACATTAGTGCTGACGTCACGTGGTTGACGTCCAATCGTTAACGACTTGGTCATGAATATTAAGTAACAAACCTTCACCGTGGTTGGAGCAGTATCTCATCTAGATAACGCTATAAAGCGCCCCTTCCGAGACCCCGGTAATGGTAGCGTCCGCTGCGATAGCTGCTTTCGTTTCCTCACCTTCGGAAAAACAGCTCTGTTTGTACGGAATCGCAGCTGTGAGGTTCGGAGCTTCGGTCGTTTCCTTCAGTCCACGAGCAGGATTCTCAAGCCGTCAAACTGGAGCCCTTCAGAATGACCATGTTTAAAGGGAAACGTCGAAATCACCGGTGTAAGTTTACGAACATCAAGTGCAACTTTCAGAATGTGTTGTTTTGCATTCAGGGCATTTTGCATTATTTGCATAAGCTCGAATTAGTCATAGAAAGCGTAACAACAGTAAAGAACGGTATACTGTATATGTTTGTATCTTTTCCCTGTCGTTTCTGTCCGTAGGCTATCACATGTTCAGTTCAGTTGCGTGTTGTCAGTGTTGTGCATGAGTAGCGTTAGTACGCTCCTGTCATCTATATCTGAGAGATAAGACATCCTCATAATGCTGAATCCATTACTGAAGTGTTCTGTCTGATATGTGAATTTGCTATCTATTGAAACCCTTGGCAGTTCTATTATGTGTTATTACAGCATGAGGGTTGTATTTTGATATTTTGGTCCTTCAGGAGCTGAAATGATCCATCTTGAGTGAATGGACGGTGTCATTGTTCTCTTCTAATGTTACACTGAGCCAGAATCTATTGAGAAGTTCATCAGAGACAGGTTTCTTTTAATGGTACTTCTCATGACCATTGTCCTCCTCCTCCTCCTCCTCCTCCTCCTCCTCATCACCATCATCATCATCATCATGACAGATCGATGCAGGTAATCCATTACCAGCCACTAAACTTGAGATGCATGTTAACAATGACATTGTGCACATACAAATGTGTCATGAGCAGAGTTATTGTAGTAAACTAAAGCCATTAAAATAAATGTTAACTGAAAAAAAAAAAAAATAGATTTATATATAGTTTTTTTTACTTTTGTTTAATTTCAGCTAGCCGCAGAGGCAAGGTTTTTAATTTTAGTAACTTGATTTACTAAAATAACTAAAACTGTAACAAAAATTAACATAAACTATATTAGACATATTAAAAAAATAAAATATTGCCTAAAATCAAAAATTTAAAATGGAAAATATAAAAATGAATTCAAAATATTAATATACTATAATGTTATATACATTATAACAAAATAAAACTGGTTATGAGGATAGTCTGCTTATATTGGGGTTAAGGCAGTGCTGATTCCTAATTCTGTTAATAGGGATTTTATGCATGAAGCTTTAATGAGCTCATGTTAATTTAAAAACTACACTTCAGTGTTTGCACTTATAAAACACTGTCACACTTTGGGTCCATTTCAAATAAACTATCATAAATAATGTAAAACTAGCAAAAACATTGGGGATGAAAATATTTTCACACAGAAATTGGTAATAGATTTCAGGATTATTTACAAGGAAACAGCCAGTAACACATTGTATTAAATATGGCATTTTTTGAAGAAATAGTTTTTCTTGTAAAATATACTCTAATAATCTAAATGAATTTCTAAATGTATGAAGTGCCCCACACGACTTTGCATCCCTCTTGACATTCAGGTGTGCATTAGGAGGAGAGAGTCATATAAAGAAAATGATCTAAATGTAAGACTGAGCTGTTGTTTCTGCTCGGTTACTAATAATAGAGTGATTTCATTGCGGTATTTTTATTAGTAAATCTTTATGAAAGCTCCAGTTCCTTCCGGGGCTGTTGTCTACTGTGTGATAACCCTGTCAGTGCAAGTTTATAGATCTCAGAGCCACAGTGCACGTCTGACGGATGGATTTGACCTGGTCATCCCACTGGGCTGTGAGGAATGGGGCAGTGAGTGTGACGGTGATGAGTGTGGACTCGGTCCCAATCGCTGTTTAAATTTCACAAGAATTCCTTGTAGTCGCATGTCCTCTGGCCTCAAACGAAATTGATATCCACGGACAGCCAAACTCGCATGGTGCAGTAATGCTTTTATTCATAGAGTACAGTTTGTTTAGTCCTAACTAAACTCTGCAGATGTTCTTGTTAGTTAATTGGTTTTATTTCAGCTAAGAGTTATATTAGATCTGTCATCATCACTTAATCGTGTAATTCATTGCATCCTGCTCTGGTCTTGTAAATTCCCAAAGCCCAGCTGTTGTACCTGTTGGTGCCATTCAATTCCAGCTAGGTGTATGGCAGATGTCTTATGGTGCTATATCAGATGGATTATTTCAATAGTGACAGGAAAACTGAGACCGTTTCTTGAGACACAGAATGAGTGCAAAAGCTTTATGAGACATCCAGTCAAACAAATGAAGTATCCTTTGGTTGTAAATGTAAAAAGAATGTGCTCCCCCAAGATAAAACATGTGCTTTCTTTCACTGCGTCTGCCAGCCAATCAGAATGTAGGCAATTTAGAGCAACAGGCACAATGCAAGGGCCCTTGATCAGTTTGTAGTTCAAATACAGTGTTGTGTCTTCTAAATTGCAACATTATGAAATGTTACGCACTTGCACAAAATTCAGTTACATTTACATTAAAAACTGACTGCTGGTGTTTAGACAAATGTACTATTACAGGTACTGCATGTAATATTTGGTGACTGTCTTTTACAGTTTATTTATATCATTAACTGATATGAATGCCAAGCTAATTGGACTACTTAATTCTGCCTTGTACATTATTATTTAAAGTGTTTCTATATGATATTATACATGTGATTTACTATGCAGGTTGGTATTAATATATTATTAATCATACTATATTTATAAATATTTTAAGTCAGCTTTATTTATTATGTTTTTACTTCATTTAGCTACCAAGGCAACACTTCTAGTTCTATGTTATATTATATGTTTTATATATTTTTTGTTTTCTTTTTTCCTATGTGTCACATCATGTCAAGGCAGCATAACTTCTCACCAGCCACGATCATAAATTCAAAGTCTTTAAATCCTAGCTGGACTTGAATACTGGTTTCATTCTAAAATCTCTCGCTGCTCTGTGGTTCAAAGCGTGGTAACTGGATTTTTTTAGGATGAATACTTTACCGTAACTGATTTAGTGCAAAGGAAAATTCTTCAGCCAGATTATCATCAAAAGACATGATAACCTCATACGGCTGGATTATCAGAGCAACCCGCACTGGAGATGTTTATGCTTGCTTTAGCTGCTCACATCTCGCCTGCATGCGTCTGATCACGGCTATAAGCCCGTTAACACCCCGATCCCTCAGGCGCCTGCAGTGCTTCATTGTTTACTCATTTAAAGCAGAGTTTGTGCTAGATGTCTTGGCTTCTCATTGCAGCATCATATTGTCTGCAGCAGAGTTAGGGCTTCATATGCGGTGAGGCCGGTTTGCCTACGGAGGTTCCTGCGGTGCTGAGCTTTAACATTTCACCGACCAACTCATGTAGATGCAACTGTACAACTTCAAGAAATAAAGTGCAGATGAGTGTTGCCAGACGTGGCACATTTAATTAGGTCAGTAAAGGAATTTTAAATGAATGCATAAGTAAGCCGTGGAAAATCTCTGCATGGACTCTTTTGTGGTCGTTACATGTGCTATTAAAGGAGTAGTTCATGCAAAAATGAAATTAGCATTTCCAAATTAGCTTTTCCAAATAGCAGCTTAAAAGTAGACGAGATGAGAATGAGATGCTGTGTTTTGCAGGCGATAACACTGAGAAAGATAGACATGTACACATTTCATGTCATATCATTAGATGCATCAACATAATGAACAGTGTACCTCTTGCTGAATATCAGGTTTTAAATAGACGACACATGGAGATGTGTGTGTGTGTGTGTGTGTGTGTGTGTGTGTGTGTGTGTGTGTGCTATATTAAGGTGTGTGAGCGTGTACCTTACGCTTGTTGTGACTTTCAGACGTGACCGTGTGCTAAGTGGAAGACAATGAAGGGTTGGCTGTAAGCAGCAGTCTGCTTGTTCTTCTGTTTAGTAAGCAGTAAAACAGATGGCAACTAAGGATACATCAGCACCCTGCTGGGGTGTATATGTATTTATGGTAGACGGACAGCTCACTGGAATACTTGATTCTAATTGGTCAGTATAGTTCTGCAAATGTTAAATTAAATTACTGAGAGTTGTCACTGGTGGAGGACATGCTGTGCCAGTTTAGTGAATTTATCCCAGTGTTTGCTGACAACGTGGTTGATAAATAGGCCCTAAAAATATAAGACTTCATCCTAATTTTCAATTTTTATGAATTTATGTTATGAATTTGTTTTCCGTTGCATTCCAGTTGTGAACAGAATTATCACTGTGCACATTGCATAAATGTGAATTAGTTTGATTCTGTTCATTTCACATCCATTCCACACATATTTCAGTTTCTCTCTCTCTCTCTCTCTCTCTCTCTCTCTCTCTCTCTCTCTCTCTCTCTCTCTCTCTCTCCTTATTTCCTAAAAACCTATCCAAGTTTTTTTAACTCAGAAATGATTACAACTTAAAGCAGTGGTTAACTAATGGCTTTACAATGGACGTCAAGTGGTCATGATTGCATATTACAGTGAACTGCACGGGCCCAACAATATGCACAATTACACGATATAGGTCGAATAGTAAAATGACCGTTTTGTGATGCATGAGCAAGACCCAGAAGTGTGGTTTACTGAACACACACTGGGAAAATGATTGCAGTAGTATCAGCCATATTACTTAGTGACCAAAATACAATCGAGTTTGATTGGATGCACATCTGAAGATGTTTGTCTTATTTTTGAAAAGTTGATGAGCCTATTTGTATTGTTTGGTTACATTCTTTTCATTTACATTTTACATTGTTTTCCTGATATCCACAACCAAACAGAACAAACCCGTGTTAATAAACCGGAGATTCAGAAGAGATCCTGACCCCATCGTTTCCACACAATAAACTCATTTTTTTTATTTTGTGATTTTAATGGTTGTACACTTCTATGAAGGTTGTTCTTTATTCAGAGAAAGAAAGATCATGATATACAGAAAAAAAACAGCTCTTCATTCTTTAGAATTGTTGCCTGTCAGATTAAAATGATTTCACAGAGTCTCATCGCATTAACTATGGATGGACATGTTCCACTAACATCTGACAACCAGATGCTTTTTGTCTTCATTTTGAACAGTATATCTATTTTTTATCATTTGGAATTTTCTTGAAAACTGTGCTTGTGTGTATTTTTCTTAAAACTAATTCCACTAAGTTTGAATACTTTTTCTAAATGCATGCATTTGTGTCCTTTTGAAGTATCAACATATTTTTGGTAACACTTCTTATGTTAAATAACAAAGGTTTGTGAATAAGGACTTGGTTTTGAATAGGACTTGTTTCAGATGCCGCGCATGTCTCTTTGCGAGAGCCCGCTTCAATGGAAAGCTTTCATGGTGCTTCGATCCAAACAGTGAAAAAGCTCCGCTCTCCCTCAGCCAGCACACGGGTTCAGGACCATGGAGAGCTCCTCTCAGCTCGGCCTGTCTCCAGGCAACCATTAGAAGTCTGGCGAACAGATGCAGATGAATGAACATGTTCCCTCGTGGCTAGAGCTCTCCTCTGTGCCTACCATCAATCAGTGAAAATCTCTCTACTTTATTAGACATATGCCCTTGCACGTGAACCGCATACATCTGAAGCAAGCAAACAAATGCTTTATAAAATAGGAATCAGAGTCTAATTTCTCTTAAAAGCATGGTGTTTGTAGAAGTGACGTTGGCTAAGCCACGTCTGAGTCCCTTTGTGAGCTGATGTGCTTGAGCATTTACCCCAGATCTGCATATATAACAGGATTTCTGCAAGGAGATGCTTTCTGAAAAGGCTTCATGTTTTCTGTCAAATTTGATCCTCTCGTTTTGATCCAGTAACACCAAGAATTGCAAGAAGCGTTGTAAACAGGACAAAATGTCCTTGTTTGTGTTCAGTGTATTTGTTAAAGGAATAGCTCAGCCAAAAATGTGAGCAGATTTGGAGAAATTTAGCTTTGTATCACTTGCTCAACAATGGATCCATTGCAGTAAATGGGTGCCGTCAGAATGAGTCCAAACAGCTGATAAAACATCACAATCATCCATAAGTAATCGACTCCATCATTTAACATCTTGTGAAGCGAAAAGCTGCGTGTTTGTTAGAAACAAATCCATTATAAAAACTTTTGGACTTCAAACTCTTTTTCAGTTAAAATATGAGTCATCTCATCTCTATTGCTTTCTCCAGTGAAATGTTGTCTCATCTGAATCAGGACGGAAATATGCACAGATCAGGCACCGTTTACAAGCAAAAACAGGCAACAACAGCTCTAAACAAATAATTTGGTTGATTTTGATTTTCAAAGGACAACAGGAGATGGACTTTTTCACTGAAGGAAGCATTATTATGGATTATGCACTCATAATGATGAATAACCACCGAGTGTTTTCGCTTCACAAGGTGTTAATTTTAAGGACTGGAGTAGTGTAGATTATTGTGATGTTTGGACTCTCATTCTGATGGCACCCAATCACTGCATAGGATCCATTGGTGAGCAAGTGATGTATCATTTTCACAGCTCAACTGTTACTAACCACTAGACACAGTCTGTCCATATCTATCAGTGTGAGATATCAGAGCTGCAGAATAAAATATGACTGTAACCATATCGCATTCATCTTTTCAGCTGTTCTATGGCAGAGTTTCCCCTCTGAATTCCTGTATTGCAGCGGTGGAGTGTTTTTGTGATGAATGCTGCAGACAGGAATACTGGGTTGCGTGTGTCAGATAGTTGAGATAAGTGTCACAGATGTTCTATACTGTGGGAATGCTCAAGGATGATGGTTTGATAAAAATGCTTTAATGTACATATACTGTCGATGCAGCAAGGTCAAGTCCTTCAGCATTCCTTCTCTTCCTATTCATCTCTTCTCTTTCTTTTACTGCGGCAGTGAAGTTAAGTTGTTTTAGTGTAGGTTTTCATCTATAGTTCTTTGAAAGATATACTCTATGGAGAAACGGTGCACAAAATTGACTGACATTCAAATTGACAATGACCCCAAATGTATTTAGATGTGTAAGCTACACAAAGGAATAGTTGACCAGAAAATTGAACATTTCCTGAAATGTAATCACCCTCAGGCCATCAAAGATGTTGAGTTTTTCTTCATTGGAACTGATTTGGAGAAATTTAGCATTACATCACTTGCTCACCAATGGATCCTCTGCAGTGAATGGGTGCCGTCAGAATAAGAGCTGATAAAAACATCACAATAATCTGCAAGTAATCCACACAACTTCCAGTCCATCAATTAATGTCTTGTGAGAAGTTGCTTGTTTGTAATAAACAAGACTTTTAAATTCAAACCACTCTTTTCAACAAAAATATGAGTCCTCTATCTGTAATGGTGTTTTATTCAGTCCTTTTCTGTGAACTATTCATTTAAAAATGTATGAATGTCATTGCATTAGTTAACAAAATACCAAACCATGTGGCATTTGTTTTACAAGACAGAGGACAGTCCATGCATACTTTTCAAGCTTTAAAACTTTTTGAATTATTAAAAACAATATGCCACAAAATCACTAAGGTGTTGCACCACATTGCCAAAACTAGCGCTGCACCATAAATAGCTTTGCATGCGATGCACAGAAAGTTCAGTTCAACAGAAAATCTGTTTGCCTGCTATATGTGAATTGTGTTTGTAATGGACTGTATTTCTCATATATATCTCATTCAAAGAAGTAGATTGCACAAAATCAGTTTTAGAGAACTGTTATTTGGGAAAACAAAGTTCTGCAGTATTTTTGGAACAGAGGATATGTTTTTCTTTCTTGTTTTACAATCCCAGGGCTCCAAATTATTTGCTGAACATCAAACAGGCACCACATTGTTCTACCCACCACGCTCGAGTCATTAAAGGCTGATTTAGAGAGAAGTTGCATGGATTTATTTACCCTGCCGTGGTGTGAAAACCGAACCCGACAACCTCAGGATGCAATGAGAACTCATTACTACAGGCGTTTGATTCTGAATTCTTCTGTGTTTCTGCAGATATTAACATGGCCGGAGAGCCGAAACCCTACAGGCCTAAAGCAGGATCCAAACGACCCCTGACTGCTGTCTACAGGTGAGCGTTTCCTATTAAATACAGGCACTGTACTTATATCTAGACAACATACTGCAGTGTAAATGAAATGCTGTTTTACATGTTCCCTTGTTAGGAGAGCTGAGGTAGAGCAGATTCAAGTCTGGTTTGTGGCTGAATGAAGCTGTCAGCACATTTGTCATATTATCAGGTTTTGATAACAGAGCAGCCCGCGGTCTGCGATTATCAGCACATTCATTCAATTGCTGAAGTTGCAGTTGTGTCTCACAGGTTTGGTTAGATGGTTGAACCCTTATAGCAAGCGAAAAGCTCTCCAGACACATCAGTGAAAACTAACCAAGCAGAAAATGAGTGAAAAATCATTGTTTGAAAAGGTATTAGGCATTTGCTGCTTTATTGACCAGCTGTTGTAGGATTCAGAGCTTTTATAGTGAACAATACATACTAACTAAAGCTAAATAAATAGTGACTGGACTGTGAAACAATTACTGGATTAGTGCTGTTTAGATTCAAGATTCAAGGTTTTATTCGTCACATACACAATTATACAGAATATAACCAGCAGTGAAATGTAAGTCAGGTCGAATAGAGAAAAGAGAATATACATAAATATAGGTATGAAAAAAGAATAAAATGTGTAATAAAATCAAATGTGCAGGACAGTATACTGCAGACTGTTAAATAATAATATAAGCAGGAATGTGCAAACAGGTCTCTCAGTTTATGCTTTTGTCCATAAATGTAATGGATTTTCCCTCATTTTAATAGCACTTAGCAAAGAATAATAGAATCATAGTAATGAGACATTAAATTATGGATTTTTGACAGTTCAATTACTTATGATCCTGAACGAGTGTCAATCCAAGGACTTTAGCTTTTTTGGTTCTTTGTTTGTTAAATGATTGTATTTTACTTTAGTTGATTCTGGGTTTTAATTCTTTATTTCTTGCTCTCATTATATATTTTTAAATTCATCAAGTCTTGATTTGCATTTCAAATCAATTTATTCAAACCAATCCATTATGTAATCTGAGGTAGGCTAATTAGGAGAGTAGAACAGGAGCAAACCAACAAAGAAGAGCTTTGAATGTTAATTAGTTTGGAATAAAATGTCAGAGAAACGAAGAGACGCCTATAATAGAATATAATGAGTTAGATTATCATCCTCATTCCAGTTTCTACAGTTGACAGGATATTCATAATATGCATGCCATATATTTAAATACACAATTGCTTTAAGTTTGACCTTGTTTGCATGCTTAATTGCTGTCCTGATGTTATTGTGCACAATTAATCATTAGTGCATGTTATGGAAATAGGAAAACATAAATTAACAATCATCTATTTTTAAATTAACATTAACTTAATTAAACCCATACTTTAATTCTATACATACAGTGTATATGTATATATATATACTGTGTGTCTATATATTAAGACATTTATGAAAGGTTTGTTATATTATATTTAATTATTTACTGCTTTATTTAATATTGCAACATTTCATATAACATTTTTTTATATATATATATATATATATATTTATTTTAGATTATTACTGGAGTAATATAATATTTCTTTCTTCTGATTTGTGAGTAATGTAACAGAGTGTGATGGAAGAGTGCTAAAGGGTTGTGTGTAGGCTAAGATGGTGAAGATGAGGGGCAGGTTTAGGCCAGAAATAAATGTACATGTGTATATGTATGTGTATGGTTTGACAGATATTAATGTATATGTGGATAAATGTGTATGTGTGGGGAATGTTGAGAAGACAGTATGGGGAGAAGGAGAAAGTTAGGCCTAAGTTATTCATGTTCATGCATTTATTCATCATAGGTGTACAATATTCATAGATTTTATTCATGCTATAACCAGCAGGGAGAGGCTATTCAAACTCTGTAAGACTTCAATGTCCCTTGACATATCAGGTATAGTGTTGCATGTGATTGGTGTAAGTGATTTTAGATGCCTGGAAGTTTGGTGGAAACACATCTAAGAATAGATGTGCAGTGAGAGACTCAGCTTGTTGCTGTCTTAATGATTTACAATAAGCATCCCATCTTCTGTTTGACCTGCCAAGATGCTCAACCAGCCTGCAGCACAAAAAAATGATGTAAAAAGCAAATATATAAGATTCTATATTATTTATAGCTAATCAAATGAGCTTTTCATTTGAACTCCTTTCAAAATGTTGTTAGAACAGAACATTATTAAATTCATATTCATTTTCAGTTCAACGTATGGCTCAAATGCTAAAAATATAAGCTGTAAAGAATTCAAACTAGTGTTTTCATTCATTTCCCATTGCACTCCCCTGTACATGAAATAAAAATGACTGAAGAAGCATCCCTTACCTTGTCTGTTGACATTATACATCTTCTGAAGAGATGTTTGGTGCTGCCGGTGCTCTAATGGGTTCACACAAAGTGTACTGGTTGAAGTCGAAGTACGGGTCACACACAAACTAGAGAGAGTCTGCCTCGTGTCAGGATCTAAAACAAGCCCAAGTCTAACTCCAGGAGGTTTCTCACTGTAATTAAGAAACGAAGCACTTTGATTGCTGCAGTAACTGTGTTCATGGGAGCTCTGCATGCTGTCTGAGGGCTGAAGATATTGTTGATTTGTCTGTCAGCGGGGGGTTTAAATAACGTGTAGATGGATGGGATTGTTGTCAGATGATTTGAGTTTAACACTTTTAAATCTCAGGTCTAAATTGATTAGTGTTCAAGTGTAAAATCTTCCTGTCAGATCAGTTGAGCTGTAAATATAAGTCTAAATCAAGGGGCTGATTTGCCCTCCATCACATCCTGACATAGCAAATCGCACTTTACATTGCGCCTTTGTTTTGTCTTTTTCAGTGGTTATGAATTTGATTATGATTACTACAGGGATGATTTCTACAATAGGTATGTATGCATTTATTTACCATTAATTTGACTGCACACATTTTGACACACTCGAGTCCTTCAGCAGCATGATCGTTCATGTATTACTTTGAGCTTTGTCAAATGTCAGTATGTAAAGATGAAAAGATGCATACAAATTAGGGCTGTCAGTCGATTCAAATTGTGTTGATGTTTCGATTAATTGAATTAATTTGTCTTCAAATACCCACAAACAATTATTCAAAGCTATTTTTGTGTTAAATGAGACATTACAAATTGTAGCTTTAGAAATAAATATTTTATTTGATTCAACATCAAATTTATTACACATAGACGTTTAGGCCTAACGCAAACCATGGAACATAAAAGAAGATAATTTGAGAAACATCAGTATTTTTGGTTCATACAATGAAAGTAATGGTTTTGTTACCTACAGTTTTCAAAATACCTTCTTTTATGTTCCTCAAAGAGAGGTTTGAAACGACATGAGGGTGAGTAAATAATGACAGAATGGCATTTTTGGGGTGAACTATCCCTTTAATGTTTATTTGTATTATTATTTGATTTATTTTTTCATGAAATGATCCTCTAGATTAGAAACTAAATCTTCCAGCAGGTCGTTCGGTTCAAACAGCTGATTCATTCAGGAATGAAGTAAACGGCTCTCTTTATGAATGGGCTTTGAATCATTGTTTCACACGATTCGTTCAAAACGCGCATTAGTTTAGAAACGAAACACCGCTGAGTTGCTCAGAGACCCGTAACAATTCTGCTATGCTTTAAAGGTAATATGTTCTCTGCAAAATTGTGTAAAAAACACATTATGTTTAAAATAACGCAATATCAACGTAGAACTGTTGTATAAAATCACATTTGCACTCGTGGTCGTGCATTTATGGAGTTTCCCTGCATCATATTTGTCAACAGTCACCTGTATGAAATATAAGATGATGTACAGGTCTGGGGGCGGGGCCAGTGCGTTAACTGCGTTAAAATATTTGAATCGTGTTATTTTTTATAACTAATTAATCTAACGTGTTAAACCGACAGCCCTAATACAAATATATGAATGTAATTAAATATGACATTAACAGAAAAGCAGTGATTTTATGTATCTTAAACACCTACAGTTCGTCCTTGGATGAATTTACTAAATGTCAGCTGGGTGGAGAGCTGTGAATATCCCGGACAGATTGATGCGAGAGCAAGGGCATGTGCCTTTGTTTGACATTTTCTTGTCCCTCATTTCTTTTCTTTAACTTCTTTTGAAAAATTCGCCTGCCATGATGACGCATTTCAAAAGTAGCTCCGCTAACTGCAGGGAAACCAGAAACTAGGAGTCAGAAATGTTTTCGGGGGTGAAAGACCTTTAGAAAGTCATATCATTCAGAATCAAAAGCCTGGTTTTGAGTGTTAATGATGTTATGACGCCTGTTTTAAACTCTTTTGTCCGGTTAGGCTCTTTGACTATCACGGACGGGTGGCTCCTCCTCCGAGGGCAGTGATTCCTCTGAAACGCTCACGAGTGGTGCTTCCATCCACTCGACGCGGGAAGAGTTCATTCCCTATTAAAACCTCCTCCTCTTCCTCAAGACCACCATCATCATCATCGTCCTTCTCCTCTGGGATGAAATGTAAGCCATAATAAATATCACAGAAATGTCTTAATATAAAGAAAATTTAGAATTCGGTACAAGTTCACAAAATAACTTGTGGCTATAGAATATAAAATATTGAACTGCAATTTATTTCTTAATTTTATTTAAGTAAACACAATGTTGAATTTAGATTCATTTTAAGGAAAGACAGAAAAAAACATTCTGTGCATTTATTCTTGTAGAATATGTGTGCAAATTTATGACAGGCCAATTTCTGGCAGACATGTTGCTCTTCTCTCTTCACAACAGTACACACTGTCCTGTTCTTTCTCTACCTGTCTGAAAGCACAGAAACCATTATCAGAGTACATGCAGTTATAAACGAGCACTATTTCAGACTCCATATACAGAAACAAGATGTTCTGTTTTCTCAAACTTCATTAACAAGCACAGAACATGCTATGAATTTAATGTAATATATAAACATATAAATTAATTTGATTTAACCTGATTTATTTTGATGTCGTTGTAAATACATATTTTATAATATAAACGTATATAAGTATGTTCAGCTTTTTTTGCATACATATAGTATACTGGCGTAGGGTGATACTATATAGCAAACTTGAACTGTTTGATTTCTTGTATAGTTGCAAAATGAGGTATTAAGGTATTATAAATATTATCATCATGATTTTCTGTAAAGCTGCTATGAAGCAATGTGAAAAGAGTGATACAAATACATTTGACTTGAATGAAGATTGCAAATGCCACTTGGAAAACAATGTCATGACTTGACTTGACTTGGTATTTTGGTGTGTAGTGCAATGACATTCATGTGTTTTCATTCTTCTACTGCAAAAGGACATTAATAATACAGTGCATGTGGCAGGAATCACTCCCACAGATCCACAATCCATGAGCTTTATTCCTCACTGCTAACTGCTGGTTCGTTGTCTGGCACAGGCGAAACATGCTCTCTCTTACAGGTTACACCGAGTGAAAAAGAGACTTTTTATATTTCATGAGAGCAAAAAGCAAGAATATATTGATTTTTGTTAGCTCAGAGCATTCTGAGACTTGCGCCCGTCTGAAATGCTCCTTTAATTCTGCCTGGGATGGGAGCCAAACGGAAAGACAGAACATCATGCGGTCGTGTTTGTAAATTAGAATTCATAACACTAATTCAGATTGTATCTCTAACCCACAAGTAGCAGCTTTCACAGCATCTGTCAGCATCCCGCCGTCTCCTCCGAGCGCGGAGCTCAGAAATCAAGATTAGCCGTGGTGCATGACACTAATGCTCTTAGCTGTAGTGCTGTGGCCTCTCCGCGGGCTTTTCTTATATCAGTGCAATTCACAGGCAAAAATATCCATGGCATGTACACAAAAGTGCCACTGTTTACCTTAATCTGCATTTCACTGGAGTTCTCCCTCCTCTTCACAGCACAAACTGGAGATTAGCTGTATACCACACTGAAATGGCATGTCATTTGGCTCGAAAAGTTTACTTTGGCTGTTTTTCTTAAAACCACTAAATACTTTGAAAAAATGCAGCTGTTCTCTGTTTAAGATCAGAGTTGTGATGTTTTTCATTGCCGCCAGAAAGCACTGATTGCTATGTAAATCTGAAAACATAACTACTGCAATATGTGTCCCAAATAGAGGTCAGCCACAAACCAGAGTGACATGAATAGCAAAACCTGCTTTGTTTGCCTCTGTCTGTGAAATAATTTCAGGAATTGTGACATGCTGTACTCCATCTCAATATATAAACAGGATTTAGCTAATTCTATTATGCATGAAGCTTTCGTGGCCTCATATTAATACATGAGCCTGCAAGGAATATTTGGACATTTTCATTTGTCACACTATAAGGACCATTTAAAATGAACTGCTGGCAAAACTATTTTTTTTTTTAACCAGGTACAAGACATAAGATATAGGGCAGAGGGGCTAGTAATCAAACTTTTTATTCCACTGAATATTTCTCAGGGTAATAACATTGCTGTTTAATTTATGTCTGTAAGATTTTATTAATGTTTTTGAAAGAGGCGTCTGCCTACCAAGACTGCATTTATTTAAAATAGTAAGATTGTGAAATATTATTACAATTTCAAAATACTGTTTTCTACTTTAATACATTTTAAAAGGTCATTTATTCCTGCGATGCAAGGCTGAATTTTGTGGATCATTACTCCAGTCTTCAGTGTCACAGAAATGATTCTAGTATGCTCAAGAAACAGTGTTGAACACCGTTGTGTTACTTAATATTTCTGTGGAAACCATGCATTTTAAATAGAATATAAATAGGAAGTTAAAAAGAACAGCATTTATTTGAAATATATATTTTTTTAACATTATACATGTTTTTAGGGTCACTTTAGACCAATTTAATGCATCCTTGTGCAATAAAAGTAATATTCTTTAAATAAACAAATCTATTAAAAAAAGATATGATATTCAAATGTTGTTTAAAGGACAGAATTCACCGAAATGACTATAATTAGGAGAGCTTAGAAGTTACCTTACACTCCTAAATAAAGGTGCATCACAATGTCATAGAAGAACCTTTTTTGTCTAAATGGTTCACTAAAGAACCTTTAACATCTGAAGAACGTCCCTGCCTCCTCTAGACCTTCCATCACATTTTAATCTAGAATCTTGATCTTGGAAAACAACACGATGTGCGTCATAATCCGCCGCATTGCATGTATTGTGCATCACACATCCTCTAAAAGATTCACAAGTAAACCGCTTGAAACAAGTGATAAAAGAGAAAGTATCACCAGCCCTTGTCATCTGTCAAAAACAAACTGATGCTCAGCTTGTGTTTCGTAGGTTGCCCAGATTAAAACTCCTTCAGAATTCATGTTTGCAAACCTTGAAGGCAATTTTTGGACATGTGTTGTATTTGGGGCTTCGGAGCAGTTTGAATGGTTGCACACAGACACGTTCATTGAATTTGAGTAGATGCGACGCTCCGTCAGCTAAACACCTCCACACACAGAGCGTTCTGCCTCGGGCGGGTGATGGCAGGTGAGGTGGTGGAGAAGCTGGCAGCGGTGTGACAGCAGTGCTGGGTCACGTTGTGTTATCAGGACTGCAGGCGGTGACCGCAAAACAACAAGCTTCAGCTTTCTCAACGAGAGGAACGGCTCGGAAAATACTGGGAAATACAGACTACTGAATTTTTCAACAACTACATTTTTCAACAACTAAATATTTTTCAACATATATGTGTCCTGGAGCTCCAATTATCATGAAGAAGCAGGTTTTTTGTGTCAAGAGGTACAGCTGAAGGTTTGTCATGGAGGTCCATTCAACCCATGCTGCATTTCCCAGTTATTTTTCTAGTATATTAAAGTGGTAGATTTGAGAAAAATATTAGTTTTTGCCTGTCTCAATGAAAATAGTTCCTGAATGATTCATTGTTTTGTGAATTATTAAAGACAGGCATTTGTTGCATCCCTGAACGAATGAGCTTTTTTAAACACATTCAGTTGAATAATGATTCAGTGACTCTCTCATAATGATAGTCTGATATTTCACAAATTAATTAGCATTTTTAAACAAACAGTTTGAATGAATGATTCAGTGATGCATTCAAAACAAATGTTGTTCAGTCTGTGATTGAAACAATGTTTTCGAATGATGCATTTATATAGTGCTTTATTGTGTATTGCAGTACACCCAAAGCGCTTTACAATCGGGGTCTCTCCTCAAGTGTTGATACTATTTTCAGCCCATTTGAGGTTTCCTTCATGACCAAGGTCATTCTGGTCTGAGCGGTGTTTATTAGATTCAGTGTGCGTTCAATGGTGTAGTCATCTGAGGGAGATTAATCTGACAGCTGTGGACATATATAAAGCACTGAATATTCACAGAAATTAGCAGCATGAATTAAGCTAGCAGGCATTGAGCAGACTTGTGTGTGTAGTGTGTTTATTTAAGTATATATAAAGACACACACATAGCATATATTTTGAAAATATAAAGTGTATATATTTAAATTCATATAAAAGTATATTTAATATATAAATGTAACTTATTTTCTTAAATATATACTTGCAAGTGTGTGTATTTTTATATAAATAATAAATACACTACACACACATATATTATGTAAAGAAAAACGTTTATTTTGGATGCGATTAATTGCAATAAATATATTGCAGTATGTAATGAACAGCATGTTAATATTAAATCCCAGAGTCAAGTAACAGAAGAAAAGCTTCAAACGTGATCATGTGTATTTCCAACAGGCTGAACACATCTTGTTAGGTTTTATTGGCTGATAAAAGCCGTATCCATGAAAACACATGGTCTTACTTGCATTGGCTGATATCAACCAGCGTGTCTGAATGAGATTAGGGATGAAACTAAATTAAAAACTCTTAGTTTCGAACCAGCAGCCCTGAACAAGTCTTCTTCAGATTGAATTATCTGTGGTGATAGAAGGATGAGCATGGATGCGCTGTAATCTCCTCAGATCTTAACTCGTGTGTGTGTGTGTTCAATGCATTTTCTTTTGCAGTGAAGTCCGATCAACTCCAGACTATTAAACGTGAACTGACTCAGATCAAGATGAAGATCGACTCTCTTCTGGGCCGCCTGGAGAAGATCGAGAAACAGCAGAGATCCGAGTGCGGTGAGACAGACCGAGAACTATAAGAGAGCAGGAATAAAATCCAGTCTAGTGGGATAGGATTGCAAACATCGGCTCTACGGGGAGAAATATTGGGAGTGTATATGTGCGATCCATCTCTGTGACAGGCGAGGAGACAGCGGCCAATTTATCAGAGCTGTTATACAGGCAATCTTGTGCTGTTTTACTATAGCAAATCCCATTTCACTATGTTCACCGGTAGATGAGAGCACTGTTTTCATCCAGCAGACACACGAGAAACGGCATAACACTAGTCACACATTCACGAGTCAAACTTTAGGTCTATTGCATGGGCTCGATCCATACAGATTCAAGAAAAAGAAGATTACAGTTCTTTCATCATTTACTCTCCCTCGTGTCGTGCGAAGCCCATATCACTGACTTTCTTTGGTAGAACTTTACAGTTTATTGTAATATAAATGTTCTAAGCAGATTTCTAAGACCTCTAAAGGATCAATCTGATCAAACGTTTGCAGAGAAACCTGTTGCTCATAATCTAGTGCAGTTTAGACTTGTTTTAGCAAGTAAACTTTTTTTAGTATAATTCTAAAACTTGTGGTGGTTTTTTTTTTTTGTTGTTGCTGTGAAATCTTTACTTATTTTTATAAAGTAAGCATAAAAATGATTTTTATATTGGTAGAAATATTTCAAGATGAACACTGTCAGGACTGAAACAATTGAAAAAAATGTATTCATACTTTTTTTTTTGAAAATTGTGGTAAAATGTATCAAATATGATATAGAGCATAAAACTACACATTTGAATATCATAGTAGTAATACATAACTGGGAGATATAGATTGAAAACGTATTTATATATATTAATGTAAGTTGTCTGCTATACTATTATAAAGATCACATTCATTTACTTTCTAAAAATTATGAAATTATTAAAAAATGAAATAATCAATATTCAATCTGAAATTGCTTGTACATTTCACAGATAAGAATCAGTAACAATTAAAAATGAAAAACCACGATGTTAATAGACATCGTGGCTAGAAAATAGAAAAATAGACTGAAATAATATTTTATTGTAAAACGTTCTACAATAATCTGTTTAATTTACAGATAGTGAACTTCTTGACCATATAAATATCAGCATTGGCACCAAAGTGCATATTTTTGCTCAGTTTGAATAAAACCGAGGTGTTTTTTCCTCCTCGAGTATTCTAACTGTAACATACTACAAATATGAACCATAAATCCTGATTTATCAAATATGATATTTAACAACAAACACATGCATTTTTAATGTATTTTTAAAATTCAATAAACCTGTTCTGACAATGATTTCATGTCAGGCTTTCAGTGATTAATACATCATGTTTGCATATAATAATACCTAACTTCTTTCATATTTCTTGGAATAAAAGAAAGTCTTAACGGGTTTAGAATGACACATTTACATTTTTACATCTACATTTAGTCATTTAGCAGACGCTTTTATCCAAAGTGACTTACAAAACTAAATCAACAAAAGAGCAATGTGCTATCTCTTTTTTTTTTTTTTTGCTATCTATCAAGTACTATCTACATTTTTAAGTGAAAAAATACTTTTGGGATGAAAAAAAGGTATTTTTTGCACTCAGTATGACCAATATTTGTGAGATAAGCCATAATTCATTATTCGTTGTTCCTTCAGAGCCTCATAGGAAATATGAGGACAACTGCGACTCTTTGCACGAGGGGTCGATATCAGAGGCGGCAGACAACTCCGGAGAGGAGGGAGGAGAAGGACAGCTGGATGCGGAGGCGGGAGAAATGACGGATGGTGGTGAGGATGACTACGACGAGGAAGGCAGCACTGATCTGGTACGTTGGCCCCCCGCGGGGCCTTACTGAAAAGCCCCGCTGAAGTTAATTCTGCAGATTTATTCATGGTTGCGGACATGAGAGATGTAGGGCCGGGAGAGCAGAAGCTGACAGGTTTCCGCTCTCTTAACCCTCACCTGTCACGCTCTGTAATTAAAACCGAGTCAGAACCTCTGGAGACACTGTGGTCCAGCAGCACCGAGACCAACAGCAAAGTCAAATTAAGATTTAGGATGTGCTTCCCACTGAGGAGACAGGCTGACTGTATTTTAATGAGCTGCTGCATTGGTTAAACTGCGAGGAAAGATTCCCAACAGTGTTCCGGACATTTCAGGTCAGAGCGTGACCTCAACACAGCTGGGTTTGGTAGATACCCAAACAATGCAGGTACAAATTGGCTAGACTTTTTAAAAGAAACTCTAGAGAAGCGATTTGGACCCTGAATATGTTTCTACAAAAGGAACTTGAGGTTACAGGATTGTTTATGTATTATGATGATGTCTTTTGAGATCTTGAGCTGCTCTTTCACAGTAGATGAATGACTAGACTATCAGAATACATCTGCTTTTCTGGTGCCATGCAGCGTTTGTTAATATTCACCTGCTCGTCTGAGAAAGTATGGGTTGTTAGATATGATGTGAATGAGTCTTCATGGACCACCTGAGGCACTTAACTCAAAATGGTTAGATGAATTGCATACATCTTCAAGTTAAATACTGTACCTCTATTAGATGGAACGTTTCTTGTCATTTCTGGATAATAATGGATAGTTCAATACACTGAAAAGCCATAATTAAATAGGTCTAAACTACAAATGATCAGAACGTAACATTATATATATTGACATATGAACATATTTTCACAGTAATATAACGTGGAGTAGTAGTTATTTACTTGAATTAAAGTATAGTTATAGTTTTCTATTTTAATATATCATAATTAATTCCTGTGATCAAAGCTGTATTTTCAGCATCATTACTCCAGTCTTCAGTGTCACATGATCTTCAGAAATCATTATAATATGCTGATTTACTGCTCAAGAAACTTTTCACATTATTAATGTTGAAAACATTTGTGCTGCTAAATAGTTCAAAAGAATAGCATTTATTTCAATTCGAAATCTTTCATAACATTATACATATCTTTACTGTATATTTATTTATTTATATTCTGGGATGGTTATGTGAGACTATAACAGCTTATAGCAGTATATCCATTGCATCTATAAAAGTGCATTTCTATTTTGAAAGATCAGATTTTGCTGAGCTGTTATGTATTCCTAAACGAATTTTATTTTTTATTTGTGTTTCAGATGGAGAATCATGTGTCTGATATTGACAACTGAATGTAAGTTTATTTTGTCTGATGTGACCCTGGGCCACAAAACCAGCCGTAAGAGTCAATGTTTTTAAATTGAGATTTATCCATCATCTGAAAGCTGAATAAATATGCCAGGACAATATTTGGCTAAGATACAACTATTTTAAAATCTGGAATCTGAGCGTGGAATCTAAATACTGAGAAAATCACGTTTAAAGTTGTCCAAATGAAGTTCTTAACAATGCATATTACTAAATAAAAATTAAGTTTTGATATATTTACAGTAGGACATTTACTAAATATCTTCATGGAACATGATCTTTACTTAATGATCTTGGCATAAAAGAAAAATCAATAGTTTTGAGCCATACTATGTATCGTTGGCTGTTGCTACAAATATAGTCGTGCTACTTATGACTGGTTTTGTGTCACATATATTCTTACTTTCATAAATGCATTATTCACCGAATCATTTTCATGGCGACTGAATGAATCATATTGATCACAGATACAAATAAGTGCAACACAGTCTTGTTTTTAGAGTTCTGCATCCACAGAAGAAATCCACTCTGCATTGAACAGAAGACATGAAACTCTGTGAAGATGGACATCTCTTCTCAAAGAGGCCATGAGGGCTCTCGATTGGCTGATTAGACGCAGAGCAAATATTTTGGCAAGTTTAGCATCTGCTAGTCACTTCCGCCGTTTTTCATTTACTAGCGTCTGGCACATTCAATCATATATGATTTGCATATCTCCAGTAAAAAGCAAAGAAGTTCACATTTCATTTTGAAGTTCATCTTGCAAACACAGTTTTTTTTTCCTCAAGGGTAATTTTCCTTAAGCAAACATGAAAGCTTTTTACACTGTGTGGAAAATGAGCCTTGAATGTCAGAAAAATATAACATGGCATTTTTTAAAAACCTTCAGTATTAACAGAGAATTTAAATAATTCTAGAATTTTAAAGATTTTAAAATATGAGGTCTGACAATGAACCATTGATTAGAAACCAAAACTCTTTTTTTATGTCTGCTTGTTTTTTATTACTTGAGACTGTACCCCATTTTTTCTGAAAGTGTGTGTGTGTGTGTACATATATACAAAATACATATTTTCCCACCAGACCAAATCAAGTAAAACAACTAGTACTTAATTATTCTCAGACCACAGTAACTCTAGAAAAAGTCTTAATGTCATAATTTGTAATGATACTGTAAAGAGGATATTGTCACTGTATTTTGTTTTTATCATGCATAGCTGTGTGTAAATCAGAGCAACATGTAGTAGTCACTGTTTCCGTTCTCTATGGAGTGTGTTATAATGAACTCTATTTTTGTATGGCAGATTTCAGAATATTCATATTCGTTCTGCTGACATGTTCATTCTGCTACTGTACATAATTTGTTTGTTTAAATCAGAATGTGGAAAGATGTGTATAGCATAAAAAGAGAAAAAGGATTGATTGAAAATGGATCCATTAGAAATATTTGATTCTTCTTTTCTGTATTTTGAAATCAGTGTCATGTTTGAAATAAAAAAATATTCTATACAGTTGGTCTCATAACAGCTCAGCTCAGAGACCTAGTAATATTACTTCATATTGTATAGAAATGTAAACTATTTGTAAAGATATTTGTATGATTGCCATGTCAATTATTTTCATGTATTTTCAGTTGTTCATTTGTTGTCTGACTATAGGCTTTGTGGTTTAGGAAAAGAATGCCATTACAATCACTATATAAAAATAAACACTTTTTTTTTTCTTCTATATTTCTTGTCAAGCGGAACCGAATCAGCCTAAAAGGCATTGGCTTTAAAGCAATGGTTAAACTTAAAGCAAATTTCCATCCAATATATAGATACATTTGTGCCTTACATCACTTGTTCACCAATGGATCTTCTGCAGTGAATGGGTGCCGTCAGAATGAGAGTCCAAACAGCTGATAAAAACATCACAATAATCCACATGACTCCAGTCCTTCAATTAATGTCTTGTGCTGCATGTTTGCAAGAAACTAAAATAGCACGAGGTTTTACATTTTTAAATACTGCTTTCAGCTAAATACAAGTCCATCTAATAAATAAATACAAGTCTTAGTAAAGTCTATCCCCTGTTGTCCTCTCACAAATCCCCTGTCATGTTCGTTTACAACAGTTTTCTTTGTAAATGATGCTTGATCTGTACAGATGACTTTTCACTGCAAAAAGCAATGTTATGGATAGAGGACTCATATTCTTTAGCCGAAAACAATGGTTTCTTACAAACTTTCATTCTGACGGCACCCATTCACTGAGGATCCATTGATGAGTAATGCTAAATTTCTACAAATCTGTTCCGGTGAAGAAACAAACTCTTCTATATATTGGATGGCCTGAGGGTGAGTATGTTTTCAGCAAATCTTTTTTTGTGAACTGTTCTTTTGAGAATAAAATAATATATGGTGGTCATAAGGCTGTTCATGTGGCTGATTCATTCAAACACTAGACTGCATATTACAATATGATTTAACAGCCTCAACAGTAACATTGATTCTCTAGAGTGTTGAGCCTCAGACAGCTGCCGCTGGTTTTGTGTGTATGTGGGGGAGGAATCGCGGCACCTGAGTGCCGCTGTAACAGATGGTGAATCAAACACACTCCATTTATCAACATCAAAACCAAATGTCTGGGTTAATTAGGGCCACTGGCCACTTCACACGGAATCAGTTCATTGTATTAACTTCTTCCCGATCTCATTACAGGAATAGTCATGGGACAATCACCACTAAAATGAAAGAAGCTGTTTAGAAAGCACTAATTAGATTGATTCATTATATTAATATAAATGGAGAGAATAACTATTATGTAGTCATACTGACTTATGACAGCCATATTTGCATTTATTTTCAGTGAAATCTCAAGAAAAAATGGATAGCACTATTTTGATATGCAATGACTTTATCGTAAACAAAATCACAACGACGTCGCAAGACATTTGTTGTTTACAAAATACTTTCCAGAATCCAATTATCATGATTTTTATGAATGAGGAAAAACATTTGCATTTGGATGATTCCAGCTGCATTACCATTCCCCAAATAAGACTGAACACAATTATACAGGTTTCAAATTTCATATCGGCTTAAACTGAGAGGAATTCACCAGTTAGTCATATTTTTTCATTACTCAGTATTGGCCTAATTTATTTTACAGTCAGTTGCGTTACTATATCCTCCTGCAAAAAAAAGGAAAGAAGGAATCCAATTTCATATCCAAGAGTTAAAGTGGTTTTGCTGTATTATAAATACTCATCTCCCAGCTCACTGCACAAATCTTCATTAACATTTATATTATATTAGCTCAGGGCTGGATATGGCTTTTTTCCACAGGCCTTATTTGAACAATATTCAAATGAAGTTGGTTATGACAATAATCTGTGCAACGTTTTCTAATGACTGCACTGCCATAAACATAAATAATAATGGAAAGAGTTTTGACAGGTCGTCTAGGGTTGACTGTGAATTAACACTATTTAATATTTGTTAAATTATATTTGCAGACTTGATAGCAGGTTAGGTATGATCAATGGGACGGGTCATCTGATCCAAACCAGCTTTTTCACCATCGTGAAAAATAAAATACATATTCTTACTACACTGAAAACATTTATGTAGGAACAACTTTCACTCAGAAATTGATAGTCAAATTTACAATAACATAGAAGTGACAAGTAGCATTTAAATATTTAAGAAAAACTGAAAGGGTATTTTCTAGTCAATTATTTTCCAATAATATTTTGTATAAAATTCAACACTATATTTTTTTAAAGTGTAACACTTTACAATAAGTCATTAGTTCCTGTTAGTTCATGCTCATTGTTAATTAAATACATTTGTTAAAAAAAAATTAAATGTCTGTTAATGTTACTTTAACTTTTGATTTTAATAAAGTACACTGTAAAAATTATTTTTCAAAGTTGGGAAATACAACAGATTATTAGAGTATCTTTTACAAGAAAATACTATTTTATTTTTTCTACTTAATTTCATGTTACTTGCTGTTTCTTTGTAATTATTTGTGAAAAATAGCCATTTCTGCATGAACAATTTTACACCATTTTTCAGCATATTAATAATTATTGAAATTAACATTAAGAATAATACATTCTTTGGATGTACAGTATTTGTCATTGTTAGTTCATCTAATATTACTTTCACCTGCTGTTGTTTACTTGTCATAACTTTGTAAAATGACCATTTTGTGTTTACAGAAAGATCCTATATAAAATAAACGTATTATTATTATTAGTAACAGACAGAACCTTTAAAGTTTCACTCCAGCAAACAGGTTAAAGTGAACTGAGACTGCATTTAAAGCTCTGATTTCTTGTTATTCCATGCATCTCTTTCATTTTCCAGTCTTGCCTCTCACCAGCTAAATCTCCATTCATTTAGATGTATTAATGCAACTCGAAGTCGTTAAGAGTCTTCAGGCTGAGTAGTTTAATTACTGTCGTCTGAAGAACAAAAGCTGTTGACCCAGCTGTTCAGAAGCTCAGGTGCACGGAATGGAAAATTGATTTTTTTTTTAGGATCCAGTGCAGATTCAGAGAGAAAATTGCATATTGATTTCCTTCAACACTGGTGAAGTGGGAAAGACTTCCATGTCCTCATCCGCTCCTGATGTCTGGGGTCTGTATGTCTCTCTGTAGACCGATGTTCCGGACTGAACTGCTTCTGATGGGCAATGACTTGAAGAGGTCACGCGCCAGCAGCGCTCAATTATTATCTTCTATGATTTGACTTTCAGACATTTCAGATGTGTGCGGTCTGTTCTCTGCTGATGAGACATGCCTCCATTTTAGGAGGTCTTTTTATTTCTTATATGTTAAATGTTAAGTTTAAAAAAATAAATTAAAATAAATCTAAATGAAAAATCTACTGTCTGGTTTCTGTTAATGCAATTAATAATTCAAAAATGGTTTATATCGTCAACCACAAATTGATTAATTTCATATGTATAAATTTAAGTGGACTAATTTAATTAAAATGGTCTTTAATTTTGTTGCATTAGGAATATTTCACCCAAAAATGAAAATTTGCAGAAAACATACTCACCCTCAGGCCAACCAAGATATAGATGAGTTTCTTTCTTCATCAGATGTGGAGAAATGTAGCATTACATCACTTGCTCACCAATGGATGCTCTGCAGTGAATGGGTGCCATCAGAATGAGAGTCTAAACAGCTGATAAAAATATCATAATAATCCACAAGTAATCCACGCCACTCCAGTCCATCAGTTAAAGTCTTGTGAGGTGAAAAACTGTGTGTTTGTAAGATTAGGAAAATAAAAAAAGTGGCAAACAAAAAACTTAGACCATGTTCCCATAAAAAGCTACAGTTAAACACAATTTAGCTAGCTGCTGCTGGAGCGAAAAAGGCTATTCGGGTTGTGTGAGATGAAACTCAATAGACTGAAAATGATCAGCAGTAATTCCTTCTCCAAAAGTTCACCACTCTGAAAGTCACGAGATAATAATGACTGAAGGCTACAGCAGTGAAAGAACAGGAGGAGGATCTCCGAGTCAATCCCGTTCCAGATACCAGGATCAGACTTTCCTCGGTCTGTCTTCAGGTCATGCACCCGGCAGAAAGACTTCACAAGGGTCTTTATGCAATCAGAGAGACTTTATGTAATCAATACTGCCGAAGGGAAATGGACTCAGCGTGAAGTAGAGGAAGAAAAGACTGGAATAATGCGGCAGCAGCACAACTCTCCGTGATTATTCTCAACAAGACTCATATGAAAGCATTCAAGAATATACTTACAGCTGTCCTGCTCTATGATTAGGCCTCTGAGTCCTGGTCAAATCAGCATTGATGTGCCTTCTTCCTACACAAATCCACATCAGGCTTTGTCAGAAAAATCTATTTTCTGAAGCTGTGCAAGTAGAGCATATATATATCGTTATGCAGTTTCTTTCTTTTGATGAACACAAAAAATATCAGACAGTTGACGGTAGCTATTGACATTCATAGTATGGAAAAAATATCCTATGTAACTCAATGGCTACCATCTGTTTGGTTTACCAGCATTCTTCAAAATATCTTCTTTGCGTTCAGCAGAAGCAAAATAACTCATACAGGTTTGGAACCAGCAGGGGGTGAGTAAATGATGGCAGAAGTTTCATTTTTCTTAGTTTAATGCATGCATGCTTAAGGCTTTCAGTTCATCGGTGCATGTCTCTTCATGTTTTCATCAAAATGCAATAACTTGATCCACGAGTGAAAGGACTTTTGCTTTTGGTTTCCCATACACTCTCATTTACGAATATTAAAACCCAGAAAGAAAATCCTAAATTAAGTTCAGAAGAGGTCTCTCCAGCTATTCAGGTGCTTATGAAAGCACAGTATATACAACCTAATTTGTGGTATAGTCAAGTGGTCTGAGATCATTTGCTTTAAACATTAAAGAGTTTTCTTTATAAATACAAGAAGACGCTTGCACACAGTACAGGTTGTAATTCAACCTCAAAAAACCGCAGGAGAACATGTAGTTCTCACTTACTGAAGGTCAGCCATGGTTTAGATTAATGGCACTTTCCTTTACGAGCTCTGGAGCAGCTAAATCAATGTGAGTCTTAATGTGAACAAAGGCAGCACCTTTTTTCATCTTGGTGGCATTCATGTGCTGTGAGGACGTGGGTTAATCAGCAGATTGTCTATAATTATGAATGTCTGCGGTGAGCAGTGAGTCATTGGTTTGTGAAACCAGCTTCGCTCAGACCTTTAAAGAGCTTGAAATGCACACACACTGAACCTCGGCCTTCTCAAACAATCTCTAATTGGCCGATTAAACGACTTGCACTGTGTACTTTTGGACATTTCTGTAGGCTTTTGTAAATACGGGGAAAGCATGTGCGTCTTTTTACAGTAAATTGAGCACATCTATGTTATTATAGTTTCAGACCCTAGGTTTACACGCTGATAAACAGCACGTAGAACAAAACAAATGGTGGTTGGTCACGGTACATAGCCGACCGGTCAGAGGGTCTTTTCCTGTAAGGGATTCTGGCCAAAATAAACTGAATTTATGATGAGAATATCTGTCGCATGATCACCCGCATGATGACATGAGGCTTATTAATGACAGAATTGTCCTTTTTGGGTGGACTATCCCTTTAATGCAGATGAAAACAATACTATGAGGGGGAATTTACAGTATTAATAAAAGCATGTAATTTTCACAACTCAGCAGTTATGGAGTTTTTTTGTGGAAAGTTTTGTCAGCTGAACTTTCGGCATGTTGTTAAACAACATACCCCATTGAACCCACTGCATTTCTATTCCTCAAAGCCTCGTTTTCATTTCTGTCAAAAATGAAATATGGTGCTATCCTGACTATAGGAGCCGAGCAGCAGGGGATTGTGGGATTGACAGCAGAATGGAACAACTCTGAGAGGGTCAAAAGGTTGAGAAATTCTGAGGGGAAGGCACTTAGACTGTGACAAGCGTTTTGAAAACAGCCAAAAGTGCTCGAGTTCCCAGTGAATTCAGTGTTCAAATCATAGACACTTTCAAGGTGATGGCCTTTATTTTTTTACTTCTTTCATTATATGCAACATTAACGGGCTGTTCACATAGAATGAAATTTTGCATTCAGCTCCATTTTTCCCCCAATGTAAACATGTTAAATTGACATGTTTGACCATTATGTTCACACCTCACAGCGTCTTTTTGCAGCATCTCCTGCATGATTTACAATTATTTAAATAAATTACTATTGTGACTGTCTCATATTGATTTCCACCACAATGAACAATGTTTCCCCAATATTTTTCCCCTCAAAAGATACTACTTGTTTACCAAAGAGATAAAACACTGAAAAATCACCCTCTTGAGTTGCTATCTTACAAGAATCGTAACAAACAAGCGGCTGTATCACAACTGATCGGAGATAAATACAAGCACCAGAACCAAAGGTGTATCTCATTGCCAATGCAGGGCACTGCTGAGGAATTAACATTGATTTGACTCTTTATCTAGCTCGGGTTTCTAGGACTGCATCAATAGCAGCTCGGCCTCACTGTTTGTGGCTGATCTGACCTGTTTTGAAGAACTCTAGGAGGTTTTGCAGGCAGCGACAACAGCGGTGCGTGGAATTCTAAGTGCTTTCCATCAGACGGTATCAGTAATGCTGAAATTACCAGAGACCTGGATAATGCCGAGCTTCACCGCACTAATGCAGAGCCAAATTGCTGACAGCTCCCTTCGGTTAGGAGGAGAGACTGCTTGTACAGATCCATTTACTTTCCCATATAAAACCCTTTCCCACATAAACAGGCGTCTGGAAACGATATCATCTGTGGATGTGACAAATGAACGCGAGACTGAGCCAAAGAACAGTCTAAGGTGGCACATTAGTTCTGTGAAGAGTGTGTGCGTGTTTGAGTGTGTTCGACTCGAGTTGTGTGCTGTGCAAGATTGTGCCGAGCTCAGAAGAATGCTCGACAGCTGTGGAGGAACCGTTTGCGTGTGGATTTTTACCACCTGACACACACCTAACTCTTCTCCAAATCCCCATTTCATGTTTGAGGAAGATTTGGAAACCTAGTGCTCAACAACTGTTTGTTATTGTGCATAGAAAGCAATCATGTTTTTCTGCAGAACCGACTTTGCAAAAGATGAACAACATGTTTTGAAGAGATGCTGCTGATTTACCAGTCGAATTATATATTTATGCTTTTCACTGCCTTTTGAAAGACCCCCAGCTGTTCCAAGAGACAACATGAACCGCTGCTGAAAAAAACATAAAAATGCTCTTTCACAACATTCTCAATTTTGAGTGATATGAGACATACCTTGACAGCCAAATTTGCACAAATCTCTTAGTGCCTGCAGAATTGTATTAATCATAAAAATGTCAAAAATAGCTTTTTGGAGGGAAAAAATATTCTAATTGAAAATATATATTTTTTGCATTATGACATTGAGCTTACTTTATGGCTCAAGGCAGGGATAGGCTTCACTCCCGGAGGGCCGGTGTCCTGCAGAGTTTAGCTCCACACACCTGCCTGTAACTTTCTAGTGATCTTGAAGACCTTGATCAGCTTCATCAGCTGTGTTTGATTAGGGTTGGAGCTAAACTCTGCAGGACACCGGCCCTCCAGGACCGAAGTTGCCTATCCCTGGCTTAAGGTATTTCACTACTGTGTATAATTATGTTACACAATGAGAGAACAGATCTTTATTTTCATCCTTCTTAAATGTTTGTTATATTCATGCATCCAAGTCTTGATGGCAGATTGAATGAATCTCAACACCCACAAATGTTCTGCATAGACCATGCTGTCAGGACGGCATATACGCTCCAGTGAACTCTCATTCTGCTCTCAGACTAGAGAAAGGGTTAAACAGACAATGTGTAAAGCACACTCCAAAAAGGGGGTTTTCACTGTGACACCATTGAAGAACCATTTTGTGATCCCAAAGAGCCTTTAGGTGAACAGTTCTTAAAAGAAACAGTTTTTTTCTTAGTGTAAAGAAAGAATATTTAATATATCTAAATAACCTTTTTCCACTCTAGAGAACCTTGTTGTTCCATGGATGTTAAAGGTTCTTCATGGATCATAGATGCCAATAAAGAACCTTTATTTTTAAGTGTATTATAAGCACGTTTGTTTTTCTTAAACACTGCATGCTTCATTGTGCCAGCCACAGATGCACACTTTAGTTTATTAAAAAATATTGTATACTTGTCCTTACATTTAGTTATATCTAAGTGAATATGAGGAAAAACAAGTATATGTCTGGTGATCTGCAGTCTTGCTGTTAATGTTGTGCTGTTATTATGAATGTCTGGCCTCTAGTGGTCTTGAGCTGTTATCACAACACATGGGAAATAAAGGAGGAATATCGCATTAAAAGAGCCTCTCAACCATACAAACTTCAAATGAAATACACATACCTTTCAAATATTGGGTTTGGCAAGATTTGTTATGTTTTTGAAAGGTATTTTATGCTCACCAACTTATCTGATTAAAATACAATGAAAACAGTTATGAAATCATACTTCAAAATAACTGTGATCTGATTTCTGAGCTGAATACTCCGAAGCCATAACTCCAGTCTTCACGGTCACATGACTCTTCAGAAATCATTATTATACTTTTAGTCAGCGCTAAAGAAAAAAACCTTTTCATTATCAATGTTGACTGTAATGCTTTATATTTTTGTGGAAAACATGATACATATTTTCAGCTTTTTTTTGATGAATAGAAAGTTTAGAACAGCATTTATGAGATATTACAAAGGACACTTTTGATCAATTTGATGCACCTTTCTGAATTAAAGTATTATTTGTTTTATTTACTAATTCACATAACTCAAATACACAAACAAATGTCTCATTGATCAGTTTGATTTGTTCTCAAACGCTTGTTTTTCTGTGATCATAAACCAGCACAAAGGACTCAAGATAAATGTTGCATACAGGAATTAAAGTAGAATTTTACTCTAAAATGAAAATGAATTCACTTCCATTTTAATAATATGGGTTTGGAACAACGAGGATGAGTAAATTAAACAAGTTTAATTTGTGCCTTAACTACCATCTTTTTATTCCAAAAGCCTGCAAGCAGATTCAAAATTATGCTTTTTAGAGATTCTTTCAAAATGGTGTTTTAGTGCCGAGAACTGAAATAAGAAAGAAAATAAACAAGTAAATTCTTCTTCAGCCCCAGCTCTAAAGGAAATAAAACACCAGCTAATGATCTCAATGCCAGCGACTCGAGTGGACATCTTTCTTTCCACTGGGTCACAAGTTCAAACATTGATCTGAAGAATATATAAAACCTGTTACAGCTGACTCAACACAACAGAAGCACAACTCATTAACACAGCTCTGATAGAATTCAGTCTTTAATCACTTTGTTCCGTATGCTTCAGCAAGCATAGACAATATCAAAATCCAAAACAATCAGTGTTCTAGGAATACTTACTAATGTATTTTTTGGACATTAATCTTGGTTGTGTGATTAGCATACACTGTTCCAGAGTGCATTTACAAAACCAGTCCTACGAGGGTAATAGAAATCATACAGTTCTGCAAAAAATCAACTACACAGGGATATTTATGCAATAAATAATATCGATGATTGGCAGTCATTATAAACTGTTTTTGTTTGAGGATTTTGGTATGAAGTGTCTGTGATGAGTGCATGTTAAAATGGTCTTCTACAGTTGAGAGAAAAGCTGGGCGGCATTATCCACATTGACAGCTTCCCGTGGAGCTTCTCTGACCATCTGAAATATACAGTTTACATGCAATGTAACGGTCAACATTAAGCATTTACAGTGCAAAAAAAGTATTTGGACACACGAGGCATGACATGTCATTGCATTTGATAAGAAAACATGAGTGGCATTTAGAGACAAAGCACAAAAACACATTATGCAGAATGTATTTGGACATTGTGGCCGTTTATTATTAGTATATGAGAACATTTAATCTAGTTATCAAATTTACAACTAAAAATAAGAAAATAAAACAGGAATAAACTGACCTTCTGTGCTTTTTTGGGTTCACTGGATGTTGATTTTGATATACTTTGGACATCTCGCTGTACTTCTGTGAACATCTGATTTAAGCTCTCCACTTTTTCCTTTCTCAAAGTGTTTATCTGTGGGTAGAATATCAGCTTATTTATCTTCAAAATCTCTAAAGCTGTGTTCAGGCCTAAAAGCGCATTACTGATGTAAACAAGACTTGAACTCACATGTTTTAAGGAGGTCTTGACGGGTTTCGCTTTGGTCTTGGGTTTTGACTGTTTGTTCGCAACCTGGAATACATTCTGCAGCTTTTTGCCTTTCTGTTTATTTTTGGCCATTTCCCCTCTGGACTTTCTGAGGAGAACTCAATGAAGCCGCGATGTGGACGACTAAAAGAGCGTTAAACGACTGGTCCAAACAGAGACCAGTGTGTGGCTAGACCACGCTTAGATGACACTCGACTCTAACAAAACAAATACAGCTACATATAAAAACGTCGCATCTAATCTATAAACAGAAAAGCGTAGTTTCAACTATCAACAGCTCTTCCCAGCACCCTCGTGTCTGCTGTGACTGTGCTTTTCCTTCACTAGAGCGCCATCTAACGGCGCGGAGAAGACGCGAACCTTTAAAGAAGGTCAGGACAACTGATCCATGCGGAGGATATGTATCATCTATTATAGATCACTGGACACGACTGATCGAGATCAAACTGTTCAAACAACGTATTGCGCACTTTATTTGTCCATTCAATTCTACACATATGAAATTGAAATACTCTCAGCCGTATGATTACAATCAAGGTTAATATTTATAGAAATAATTACAAATAAAAAAATATCTAGAATAAAGTAGCCTAACATAGATATAATAATAATTAATGCAATCAGCTATTTAATTAATTTGATAAAATAATTAATGAAACTGTAGGCCACACACACACACACACACACACACGCACGCACGCACACACACACACACACACACTTGTCTGGTCAGCTATCCTTGTAGGGATTCTCCATAGACGTAATGTTTTTTATACTGTACATACCGTATTTTCTATCGCCCTACACCAACCCTACACCTAAACCTACACACACACACACACACACACACACACACACACACACACACACACACACACACATTTACTCATTTCATTTATTAGAATGTCGCGGTCGTTTCGACACTCGATCACCAGATGGCAATCAATCGCTTTATATTTGCAAGTTCAGATTCAAGTATCAGCTTTTCAAATTCAGAACATTAATAACCTTACACATACATTTACAAATAACATACATGCTATTTAAAAATATCCAGACTAAAACTGCATTGGTCTCAGTATCTGCAGAAATTACAAGCTGTGTTCACTATTGCATCATACAACGTTTATATTAAAATCTACAAAGTTCATATTTATTCTTGAGCTAATACTATATAGTAAAAATAATAATAATAATAATAATGGCATGATACAAATTACTCTGGCTATTATTAGTGTACCTGTGGGTGTTACATTAGTGATATGTACGCTACACATGGACATAGCCTTTATGGCATTACGTTGATAGTACTACATTCATCATTTGAGTAAGGTAATCCATCAAAAAACATATTTTCATATATCTGTCTTCATTTACAGGGTATTTCTTTGTAAAGCGTCAAATAGCAGCTAAAGTAGCAGAGTGTTGCGCGAAACCGCCATTCATTCGCCGTGCTAGTGATGAATCATTACGGCTCTCATTATCAGTATTACTGTCACACTGTCACTACGTCACCACATTATCTGATAACACAATCACAGGATGTAAGAATGCAGCAGCAGATCAAAGCAGAAGATTGCCGCATTCCGAGAGAGCGCGCGATATCGATCTCTCTGTAGCTCCTCCCGCTGCTGATCACTCTTAATGAACGGTCATGTGGGCGAACAGCGTCCAGAAAGCGCTATATAACCCCAGCTCATCTGTCCGAGGACACTGACACTGCTTCAGGACACTTGAAGACTCGAGCGGCGCAGCTGTCATAATGTCTAAAGCATGGGGATACGCAAACCATAACGGTAAGACCCTCCTGCAATTAGGATTTGAATCATTCATACGTGTTTTCATATGATATGTCAATATGAAATCTATCACAGATTCTGCTTTTTTTGTCTTATTATCTGCATTTGCCCTCTTTGAATGTAAGACATGTTCACCTTGGCTACTGCACAGTCAGCACTATCTGTGACAGGTGCAAAATGTACAGATTTTATGCATATGTACACAACTGTGCATACAAATTTGTATTTTTGTGTCAAATGTATGCACTGTTTTCTTCACGCGAGTGTGGATTTTTATTTCATGCAAAACGCAGAAAATACCTTAGACACTGTGCAATTAAAATGCATGTTTATTTCCATTAAAATGCACAGATAATAATAATTATTAATATTATTCAAAAGGATTTAATTAAATATAATTTATTTTTGTAAATTTAGTTTGAACATAAATACATTATTATTATTATTATTATTAAAGGCATTGATGTTGGATATCATTTCTTCTTCACATAATTGTGGATTTTATGTAATTCTAAATGCAGATAATACCATGGACACTGCTATTCAAATGCATGTTTTAAGTACACATAAATATATTATTTAGATTATTATTGTTATTAAAGGCAATGATTTAAGGATATTTTTCATCTTTAAATAATTGTGGATTTTATTGAATCCCAAATGCAGATAATACATTGGACACTGCAAATCAAATGTTGCAAATGCACATACATTTATTTATTTATGTAATTAATACATTCAAATATAAGCTACCTTTAGTTTCTTCTTTTTTTACATTTTGTCTAAGATGCATACTTTTTTAACATAAAGGCATATATAATACTTTTATTTAATTTTATTTTGCCTTAAAGGCAAGGATGTAGCTGCTGTCAAATGTGCAGAAGGGGGTCTTTAAATCAAATGTTATGTGCTGTAAATCTATTTTTGTCCCAGATGCATATTGTTTAACCTTTGAATCCCCTTCCACTGCAGGACCCGAGAAATGGTGTGAAAGCTTCCCCGTAGCGAACGGACCTCGCCAGTCTCCAATAGACATTCAGCCCAGTGGAGCATCTTATGATGATTCCCTGAAAGCACTTAAACTGCAGTACGACCCCTCCACTTCCCTGGACATCCTGAATAATGGACACTCCTTCCAAGTGACCTTCGCCGATGATGACGACAGCTCAAGTTTGTGACCTCTGTTCATTTTTGATAATTAACTAAGCTACGTCTATTCATTAATCATTAGCTTTACTTAGGCAGTGTTCTTGAAACGACTGCAGTGTTGACCTAGATAATATTTAGAAGGAAAAGTTATATAATAATGAGGCTGCGTCTGACACTAATGCAATCCTGCAGTATTATATTGCTGAATATGCTACCAAACATTCTCTTTCAAGCATTTCAAAAGTTGCCATTTACTCTAACTACGTAGTTAAACATTCATTTACAATAGAATGCTGCACTGGAGTATTTACAATCTTTAAATAGATAGTTTGCACACTATTTTTATAGGTTATGTTTATTTATGGGTTATAGTTTATTTTATTGCATGTCTAAGCAGGCGTAAAGCCTCAAATTAAATGAATGTGTGAAAATACCAGAGCAACACCTCCTTGACCCTTCAGCTATCTCGTCATCCAGTGACACAGTTACTTTTGCTTAGTATTATGGGAAATCACACGTTCACACAAATAAATGCACTGAAGCTGCTAACCGGTTTCATTCATGTGAACTTTGACAGAATCAGTCGATGGAAACTGTGTAGCAAGTTTAACCATGTTTAGCCTGTTTAACAATTGTACCCTACTGTATAGAGTGTACTTTGACATCACATTTATCATTTTATCTGTGTTTACCCGCATTAGCTCTGACAGAAGGCCCGATCTCAGGCAAATACAGACTCAAGCAGTTCCACTTCCACTGGGGAGCCAGTGACGACAAGGGCTCCGAGCACACAGTCGAAGGGAAATGCTACCCAGCCGAGGTATGAATCTCTGAGCATACTGGCATAATGAAGATAGAGATGCTTTCTTTCATAATGAAGTATTAATGTTCCCAATAATCTCATCTTTAGCTCCATCTGGTCCACTGGAACACAGCATATCCCAGCTTTGGGAAGCAGCCAGTAAGCCTGATGGTCTTGCTGTGGTTGGTGTTTTTCTAGAGGTCTGTGTGCAGTTGTTCATTTTTAGAGTCTGTTTACTAACCGCTTTGGAAGCAAACACTGGGACGAATTCACTGAAATTAGAATTAGAATTTAAATGGACTCTTTAGGGCCTATTTTCTAACCACTTTGTCAGCAAACACATTTACAAATTTACTAAATAGATGCATCCCCTTTTCTTATGACATTTATGTGCTAAAATGAAATAAAAATATTGTGCGTTAATCGCATTCTTTTAAAATTAGTATGAAGTCTTACATTTTTAGGGTCTATTAATTCAATAAATAGTATCATCACTTTTGCTAAATATAAAAATAAAATAAAATAAATTAAATTGTGCCTTAGTCACATTCTTCCCACAAATTTTCAAAATTGGGTTGAATTTTTTTTTACTTAATGTAAAGGTCATCGCATATCGAATCTGAAATTTTAGTTTGAAATTTTCAAAGTTAAAAAATAAATGCGATCTTACGTTATGTCAATCATATTTACACAGCCTCCGAAACTTTCGTCATTAGATATGAAATACGAAAACTGAAAAAATTTCATACTAAGTGTGTAATGACCTTAAGTCTTACATTTAGAGTATATTTATAAATGAAATACAAATAAAATAAAATACAATTGTGTACCTTTACACATTTATACAATTTTTTTTAGTTTAGGATGAAAGTAAATAAATAGTTGTTCTCTCATCAGATTGGTGCAGAGAACCCTAGTCTTCAGAAGCTTCTGGATGCTATGGATGCAATCAAGTGCAAGGTATGTCTACCAATTCAATTACATGTTGTTTTCAGTTTTACTCCATGCTAATTATTGAAATAAGTTCAGCTTCATGGTCCATTTGTGTGTGTTATCTTGCAGGGAACGCAGACCTCATTCACTAACTTTGACCCAACCGTCCTGCTCCCTAAGTCTCTGGATTACTGGACGTACCTGGGGTCTCTGACCACCCCTCCTCTGCTCGAGAGCGTCACATGGATCGTCTGCAAGCAGTCAGTCAGCGTCAGCTCAGAGCAGGTCATGCTCACGACACAATTTATACCAATACAAGCATAGATGTGGAATTGACAAGTCACATGCTTAATAGTGAAGTGTGGCATCTCACATAGCAGAGATTTGGATGTGCATCGTATTCATTCTAAAGCAGAGCAAAGAACACCTTGCTGACTCAACTAAAAAACACAGGCTTGTTCATTTCAACAGGATTAATTCACAAATTATGTCTATAAAATACAAATTTCTATGTGTAATTGATATGAATGAATGAATATATATCTATATAAATCTTTAGGCCTTCATCTTTCAAGCTAGACATTTGCTCTCATATGAGGAAATTTTAAACAAATGTACAAAACCTTCATAGTCAGTTGTACTTTCTTCTCCATTCAACCTCTGCGGCTTCTAGCCCTCATGTGAAAATGAACACGACCCTGTTGAATGTTTACATCACAACTTTGGTTCAAGGCTGGTAATGTGTACATAACCTCAGGTGGCCAGGCCTTTGACTTCATGAATATAAAATAACTTAACATGACATTCTGTTCAAAATGTGAGAATGAATGAAAATGAGTTTGCTTAGGACAATTAATGTTTAACCAGTTTGCAGAACTATACGTATTTCCCCAATTCAAGTCAGATCAAATCACCATTATTTACAGTATATAGTGCTTTATACAGTACAGATCAATTCAAAGCAGCAAAGCTGTAAACAGTAATTAACAGAAAATATTAATGATTCAAATTCTACTGTAAAGAAGCTCTAAAAAGAAATAGTCATTATTCAGCTCAAGTCAGTTCAGTGTTGATTCAGTTCAGTTCATTCACTGTGTAGTTCATCAATTGTGAAACAAGTTCAATTCAGTGAAAGTTCAATGCAGTTCTACAGAATGTTATTATTCAACTCGAGTCGGTTCAATATGTATTCAATTCAGTTCAATTCAGCTTGTGTCAGTTCAGCGTTGATTCAGTTCAGTTCAATCCACCCTGAGTCAGTTCAATGTTGATTCAATTCAGTTCAATTCAGCTCAAATCAGTTCGACGTGATTCATTTCAGTTCAGTTCAGCTTGAGTCAGTTCAATGTTGACTCATTTCAGTTCATTTCAGCTCAAGTCAGTTCAATGTTGATACATTTAGTTCAGTTCAGCTCGAGTCATTTCAATGTTTATTCAATTCAGTTCAATTCAGCTCGAGTCAGTTCAATGTTTATTCAATTCAGTTCAATTCAGCTTGTGTCAGTTCAATATTGATTCAGTTCAGTTCAACGCAACCCGAGTCAGTTCAATGTTGATTCAGTTCAGTTCAATTCAGTTCAGCTTAAGTCAGTTCAATGTCAGTTCTATTAAATAAATATAAACTCAGTATTTGTCTTTCTTTCTCTTCCTCTACAGATGAAGAAATTCCGATCTCTGCTTTTTACAGCAGAGCATGAGGAGGCCTGCTGCATGGTGAACAACTATCGCCCTCCTCAGCCTCTGAAAGATCGTGAGGTCCGTGCATCTTTCAAATGAAGGATCCCCCGGACCTCCTGGACCCCTCTTCCTCCCCTTCCCTCCCTTCTTTACCATGATATGCAAGCGTGGGGCCTCAAAGCACCTTCACCCTCCATGGCAGTGATGCTGGGCAACCTGCAGCTGTCCAGCAGACCAGATGTGCTGTTTGGAGAGTAAAGAGGCTATGCAGGGAATCATGTGTTTGTACTGTCCCTCTTTAGTTCTTTCTCCTTCTTCATTCATTATTAGTGCAAATGCTTGAATTATTTGGATTTAGAATATGGTGCCAATTTTGTATGATGCTCTGATTTACATGTGATGCATAGACAGACAGGAAAAGTAATATATGCATGGGGTATTTAATATGTAACTTGAGTATTTACATATATTTGTATTGCTGTAGAGCAGAGATGCCCAAATTTGGGCCAAGTTGGCCCGTGATGACTTTTGATTTGGCCCGTCATATTATATTTACATTTATGCATTTGGCAGAAAATGCATTTTATCAAAAATGACTTATAATGCAATGATGGTATACATTTTTTTCATTAGATCATGTATTCCACTTTACACTGAAAAAGGTACAATGTAAAAAAAAAAAATTTGTATTAAATTAATTTTACTCCAATATACAATACAATAAAATATATATATATATAGCAGAGTACAGAAAATACTATTTATATTCTTTCTAGCACTCAATTTGAAATTGAATTCAATGTGTTACTTGCCATTTATTCTTATTATTTGTGAAAGTTACTAGCAATATCGGAGCAAAATGTTTTTTTCAGAGTAGATGGATACAATGCAACATTTACTTTTGGCTAACAGCCCTCAATCAAGTTTGATTTCTGGTCCTTTGTATTAAAGTTTGGGCTCTCTGCTCTATAGACTAGACCAGCATCTCAGATTAAAATGCAAAGGTACGGCAGATCGGCAGATTCCCGAGCAGATGCCATCTGTGCTGCTGTCCTTCCCTGCCAGGCTGTAATCTCTAGCTGTCTCAGCAGGGCTGAAGCTTAATGAAACCCAATGCACACTGCTATCAGGCTGCGAGATCTAGAAAATCCCCTATGGTAAATGAACACACGTGGCAAAACATCCATGTCGGCATGCAGGGAAATCACGCACAAAATCTAGCACATACTGTACAATCAGAGCAGTTTTGATTTGAAGTATTTGTGCCTCAGATAGTAATCGCATTTTGTGTGTGTTTCTGAAAGATGTCATTTATAACAATTGATATGCACAAGATTTCAGTTTAAAAGCAGTAGCAATAATTGCACGAAACCCTTCTGTAATTCCTTAATGTGCCGTTTCTTGTTTGGACTTTGAGTAATTCGTCTCTTCAGCTGTATTGCAAAGTAACACAGCGAGTCTTAATATAGAAGCCAGCATGCCAATAGACAGATCTTGCAGGTTAAGCAAGGAGGTCAACATCAGCTCTTCTAAAGCACTGGGACCAGGGCTCATGTCTTACGTTATGTGTTTGTAAATCAGCAGGGTTGAAATATATTGTGTAGTGTGTTATTGAATCTACTTTATTTGAATTCGAGGGCTTTGTTAAGCAATATTGTTCAGCCATACTCTGTTCTGCTATTTTCAAAGAGCATATTTGAAGTAAAGATATTTTATGCTTATTCTGTGTTGTGTTTTTGTGATGATTTACTAATGCCTTATTTGAATGGTACTTGATTTAATATGGGAACAGGATGTCATTTCAGCAATTAAAGGTGCTAGGCAGTGATTTTATTGCCATCTATTGAATATGTATGCGTTTTCCAACCATCATAGCTAATTACATTTTCAGGAATGCGTATAACTTAATTCCCAACAAGTCACATATATTTATAGCACTTTATAAAATACAGATTGTTTCAAAGCAGTTTCATAAACAGGAAAATAATACTGTCAATGCTGCAAAGTTCATCAATTATGAAACAACTTGAAGTTCAGCTTTAAAGCCGCTCCACAAAGAGAACAAAAGTGTTATTATTCAGTTCAAAGCTGATTCAATTCAGTATCAATCTCGCAAAGTTCATTGATTATGAAAGCATTTCAGCTATAAAGCAGCTCTGCTGACCGTTCGCAGGGAGTTTGACTGACAGGCGATCTGACCAATCATAATGCTCAATCAGTCATTTTGTCTGACAAACAAACCAGACAGAAGAATATACAAAAGACCATGACCATTCATGTTTATTTCATGCTTCAAGTACCGGTAAATATGAAAAGATGTTTGGTTTATCTGCCGCTTGAACTGAGGTGCTACAGTGATCTGACACGACACGTTAAAGGGCCACAAAACTGTATTTATTGTTTGAATTTTTTCAATAAGACAAACATTTAAGCTGAGACATTGTTTCATACAAAAAGTAATTTTACCGTCTCGTGACTGATCGCTGTAGCGTCTCAGTTCAAGCGGCACGTGAACCGATCATCTCTTCCTCTACTTATACCACAAAATAAACATGAATGAACATCAGAAGGTATAGTTTCAACCCCGGAAACACATCAATACACACTATTTTTCAAGTTCAAGACCACCAACGTTTTTCTATTCTTCTGCCTGGTTTGTTTGTTGACCAAATGGCAGATGTGTTCTCATTCAATAGTGTCAGTTCGACTGATAATATTTTCAATATATAAACTGGCCCAAAAGTTGAAAATCTTTATGCATTTTGCTCCTATTTTGCAGCTAAATTGGGTATTTGGCACAAAACAAATTTAGAACAAATAAAGTATTCACATGCACACTTCAAAGTTTTGGGAGTGACTCAATTATTATTCCTGAATGCAATCCACGATGAAGTGATAGTCATTGACATTATGGTATATATCGCAGCTGTAAACAAGAAAAGTGAATTATATATCATTAAATATACTATACTATATAATACATGCACTATATAATAGATATATATATATAGTTTAATATTTTTGATAGAGGCCACAACTTGAATAAAGCCATCACTCCAGTTGATATTTTCACAGTAAAACAATTGCATTAAACCTTTGTGCTTCTAGTAGAGTCTAAGACATTGACCTTTTTTATCTGATTAGCTAATGATTAGCAGCTATCCCGAGTTATCGCTAAGTTTATAAGTGTTGTAAGTGATTTATTTAGGGAATATCACAATAAAATATCTTTACTGTCAGATATCTGTAATACGTCTCTGTATGACTGCCACAGGGCATGTAAACAGTGGGAAAGGAGTCAGAAGAGCTGCATACTTTTAACCAATCACAAATCATTTTACATGATCGGCGACATCAGATTTCATGCATGGTTATTATCTTTCAAACTAAAAGCTATAAATTGGATTGCTAAAAATAAAAATAATACCAAAATAAAAATAATACTAAAATAACTAGTTTGCTCACATATTTTTGAAGCCCAAAATTTTGAGAGAATTTTGGAGAGACTTGGACAGTTTTAATGATTTAATGACATTGTTTCACTCCAGTGCCATGTCATTCTCTCTGTTTAGCCACCGTAAGGGACATGTATATTAGCACAGTCAGGGCTAAAATCAGCGGGAGTCAGAGGACTCTTCGCCTCACGTTGTATGGCATCATAATAAAATCTCATTTACATGATCATTGATTTACCTGCCGGTGCAGCATCGCACACTGACGTCAAAGTTCACAGCGAGAGCCGAGGAGCAGGATTATGCTAATGATGTCACCATGACCCACACTGCCTTCGTGACAAGCCGACAGACACGAGCTCCCAGAAATCGATGCGTTACATAAGAACACTGTCTGGTGAGATAAATCAGAGTGAATAAGAGCATAAATCTCTCACTCACACACATGCCAACAAGCAGCTAATCTCTACTGCAGTATATCCCAGAGAGCATCCTGGCATGTACACAGCAGTGCGGTATGAAACATGACCTTCAGTCAAGGACACACACACATACACACACACAGTTTCAGACAGGAACAGCCATGTCCGCAGGCTTTCATGCTAATGCGATTCAGGGAGAGCAGGCGTATCGTCACACATTAAGAAAGATATATAAAGATGTAGTTGCAAATATACACATGCCTTTACTGTTGCACTTAATATAATCTCGCTGTCTGTAGTTAATGTGTCCTGTGATGCTTCAGTGTAAATCCTCTTAATTGAGCGAGACCTTCTGGGTGGACACATACACTGATTTTATAGTTCTCTATACTGTACGTTGCTCAATAAAGCTCTCATGGAGAGCTTGGGAATATTTGATCTCTGAGGTTCACATGGCACAAGGCCACAAGGTCCGAGGACACGGTGAAAGCCAAACTAGCAGGTCTACTGAAATGTTAATGTGCACTGTAAAACCTCCTATTCTGAATCGGTATCTGAGCCGTAACAATCTGAGCATGTAACAATATCTATTTATATATTGTGTTTTTATCCATAAAATAATATATGTTTACAAGATTTTCTGAGAATATATATATTTTTTGTACTCGGTTTAAGCATAAACCTCACTAAATTTGGCAAGGAGAATGCACATGAAAAAAATATTCTACAAAATTGCATGAATTTAATAAATGCATACATATATATGTACTGTATGTATATACTGTAAAAAGATACTGAAGGGATCTAAACATCTTTAAAAGAAGATATATTTACATGATTTTCAGAAAGTATCTGTTTTGCTCTTATTATATTACATCATATTATATTATATTTAACAATAGATTATATACAGTGCCGACCATAATATTGGAACAGTAAAGACAAAATTGCTCTGTTGGCTGTGGAGTCAAGACATATGCAAATATGATTAAAATATGAATGAGACAAAACTACAGAATATCACATTTTATTATTAGCCGTTTCAACACATACATGTTTTACCAAATAAAAAGAACAGCACTTTTAGAGTTCATCCCACTCATTGACGTGAGCACAAGTATTGGGATAGTTGAACATAAAGCAGATATAAAAGATTAAAAGCTATTATTTAGTTGAAGATCCCTTGCACACAATCACAGCAGTGAGTCTGTGACACATAGACATCACCAGACTCTTGCTCTCATCCTTTGAAATACTTTCCCCAGCCTTTGCAGCCAATTCCAATTGTTGCTTGTTTTGGGGAGTTTCTGCCTTTACTCTCCTCTTCAGCCGGTGAAATTCATGTTCAATCGGACTTAAATCTGGAGATTGACTTGAGCAATCTAAGACTGTTCATTTCATTGCCCTTATAAACTCCTTGACTGAACTGGCAGGGTGTTTTGGGTCATTGTCCTGATGCAATATGAAGCACTTCCCAATGAATCTGGTGGTATTTCTTGAATATTGGTAAGATGGTTGTGTACCCTTCCAGATTCATTCTGCTACTGTCAGTTTTGTCTTTACTGTTCCAATACTTTTGGAGGGTACTGTATATATATATATATATATATATTATTATTATTTATCAGGGCACAGACATCCTTCAAAATAAACTTTAATAAAAGGTCAATAAAGGTCAAGACAATGAATAGATTGTAATGTAATATAAAGATATTGTTTAAGAAAACAATTTGTGTAGTTCTTAAACAGATATATTATTGCATCTGTCTGTTGCTGTTGTTGTAAATTGCTTTCGGTCTCATTTAGTATGATAAGAATTTACACACTGGCATGAAAATATCTGTTCAATATATCAGTAACACTATTTCTGGATTCACTTGACCTTAAAAACAGCAGCCTGCGAGCAGGGGATTTCTCTCTGGAGGTGTTATCTGAGGGAAAAGTTGTTCTCAATAACTTGTGGGATATCTTAACAGGTTTGATTACCAGATAATTACTAATGCTATCTTCTGAAAATGCTGCATAACTTTCCTTTATCTATAGAAAGATCTGCTTTGATCAGCCTGCTTGGCATCTTTAAGGTCAAATAAACCAATGGAACTTCACACCTCACTCCTCTCTCGCACCTTGTGTGCTTTCAGTTGTGTAGGCATTGTTCAAAAAGCAAACAGTTTCCATAAACACAAAAGCTATGTTCTTAATTCATAATCTAAGACTTACAGAATCATATAAATCGGGATCAAATCCTGTGAAGGAATAGTTTTAAACAACAGGTGACATAAGCAGACTTACATGGAACTCTAACATTCCCAGAATACAGTTCACTTTGCAAATGGGTCACCTAGTAACTGCTCACCTTCCCTAAATAGATGACCGCACAGCTCCTGACTGCAGGTTACCACAAGCACAGGATCCAAATGAATATAGGCCTACTACATAAAGTACAAAGATAATAAATGAATAGTTCACCTTAAAATAGAAATTCTTTATTTGCTCACCCGCATGTTGTTTCAAAGCTGTGAAGACCTTTTTCTGCAGAACACAAAGATGATTTTTTTTGTAGAACATTTTCAATATAATGAAAGTGAGCAAGGACTAGGGATGTCACACCCCAAACACAATGAAATCAGCATAGAAGCTTCATAAACGTGGCCTATATGACTCCTGCAGTATATTCTGAGTCGTCTGAAGCCGCATGACATTAGTTGTGTGAGGAACAGATACAAAGCTATTTATGCTACAGTATTCATAGTGGTAAGAAACATTCAAAATACTCTTATAAATGTTTACTTTTATTGCAATTTATTTATTTGCATAATTATTAAATTACAATACATACTCAATCTTTACTATTTATCTCATGCACTACTTTATTTTCTTTGTTTTTACATAGAGGTATGTTTTTATATCATTTGCCTGATTTTAAAGATTACATAAGATTATATATTCATTAGTGCTGTCCAATGATTAATCGCATCCAAAATGAAAGTATTTGTTTACATTATATATGTATGTGTACTGTGTATATTTATTATGTATATATAAAAACACTCACATATATGTTTTGAAAATATTTACATGTATATACATTTATATTCTTATATTTTGTAGAAATGTATTTAATATACAAGCATAAAATATTTTTCTTAAATATATATGCATGCGTTTTCTTTATATATACATACTAAATGTGCACAGTATACACACGTTGTCAAAAACTTTTATTTTAGATGTGATTAATCGCGATTAATTGTTTGATAGCACTAATATGCATACATAAATACAGTGTATATATGTATGTATGCACACTATATTTGTATGTATATTTTTTTGTGTGTGTTTTTTCCAGATTTATGCTGGGGGAACAGACATATCAAAACTCACTTTTGTAAAAAACTTTGACTCTAGTATGTCAACAAAACGAAACAAGAACTTTGAACCTGGCTTTATGCAATGTTTATTAAATGTATGCAAATTCATCCAGTCAACTAGGGAAATATAGTGATATAGTGCATTTTCCATCTGAAATACATTCATTTAAAATCACACAAAGCTTCAGAAGACTTGACATACACTGCAAGTCACTGCTAAGAAATGACAACTGAATTAAATTTAGTTGAATTAAAAAAATGAAGCCATATTCTTAAAGAAAATCAGTAACACTTTAAATTAGGAAACTTTCAGTATTAACTAAGCATTTTCCTTCAATAAACTCAAAACGAATTGGATATTAAGTAGTTGTTGTAGTATATTTGGGTATTAGGTAGGGTTAAGGAATTTACAATACGGTTATGCAGAACATCCAATATGTTCGTAATATGCATGTTAATAAGCAACTAATCAACAGTGAATAGTTTCCTTAAACTAAAGTGAAAATCCGGGAAAGAAAGTGTGCCACACATGTTGGGAATGAAACGGAGTAAATGACTGAATGTTTATTTTTGGGTGAACTATGCCTGTAATGAAGATAAATTATGCATTCAGTGCTCCCTTTCTCATTCTTTCATCTGCTCTCTATCTCCTCTTCATCGCGTCGCAGTGCAGAGCAAGCGTCTGTACTCAGATATGCACTGCTAGAGTTTCTTTATGAGCTATCGGGGGTTCAAGTTCCTCACTTTACCACCTGTTGGCATCCGTCTGACCTGCACCTCAAAAGGTCAGGGTGGAGAGTATCATTTCAGATCTTGTCTAAGTTTCTAGAATCCACCGCCATATTTTAGTGTCGCTCCGCCTCCGATGTAATCATGTCTGTACATACCAGAAAAAGCACGCAAGACATGCTGTTCTGCACTCACCACACACATAGAGTCACTGAAATGATTTGAATCAATCTTCATATAAGGATTATTTCCAAAATAGCCCAAATCCTCATTCCAGGAATGGATTAAAATCGGACAGATTAAGTCAGAACAGGACACAAGATAAGATAAAATACAGACCTGTAGAGACACTCTAGAGATAAAAAAAGAAAGTTTTGTTGAAATGGAGATAGATGTTGCCTGTTAGTGGTGTTTATTTATAGGCAACAATATAACACAAATATGTGTATATATAAGGTATATCTCACTCAAACATTTTCTTCACCTTACATGTATAATGGTCACCGCTTTCTTTCTTCTAAAAAACTAAAAAATGGTGTCTTTTCAAAACAAAATAATACAAAGTATAGCTTCAAAAAGGGCAATTAAGTGCATTAAGTATAAACTATTTAATATATGCTATATTACATGGCTTCTGAAGCCATATGAGATGAAAACACAGAAATGTATAATTCGTTTTGCTGAAAATGAACATGCTGCTATAGCTCAAATCTCATTTGCATAAGTGAATATTCAGACTTGACCCATAAAGATGAGATAATAGTGATGCCAAAGAGCATTGGTTCTTAGAGGTTTCATATGCGATCACAATGTGCCACGTTATAATATGCTGAAATGTAAATACAAATTAAGAGTGAAAGCTTTTATTTTCATTTCATTTTAGTTATGACACATTATATATTATAAAGGTGACAGAACATTTTAGGGATCAGCTGAAACATTTACAAATTTCAGAAAGTTTCCATTATCAACCTGGTGAATTTAGATAAAAGTGATTTTATTTGATTTCTTGACTTGATCTGCACTTGAACTGATGTCAAAATATTGAATTGTTACACTGGTAGAACCAAATTTCAGTAATACATAACATAAACCAAGGGCAGTGAGTATACACCCAAAACATTATGAATAAGCACAACGACATTAGAAGAAACACGTAAAAGACCTGCTTACAAGTTACAACCTATTATATTGACCTTTTTAGTTTAGTTGATTCAGTTCTTTCATTGTTCATAACCACTCAAATAAAACTATTATATTATTCACTGAATTTGAGTTGACTGAGGGAATTTCATTTGTCAGCCTGAGTCATACGGTAACCTGACCTCAGAGTTGATAAAGTTCCTGCAAACTATGATGCAATTCAAAACTCAGTAACAGTGGCAATGCAACATATCAGTTATGAGGGTTTTCATGTGGGCAAGTTAAATAAAATAAAGTGCATATAGAGTACACTAGCTGTACAGTTATGTTGAAATGATCACACTGATCTTAAACAGAAATGAAAGAGGTCCTAACACACACACCTGCAGAACCTCGACTGATATGTGGGATCTGAAGAATGCATTTACATCCAATCACCATAAATGGGCCATCCGGGATAGAGACAAACACAATGAATCCTTAAATAGCTAAAACAGAACAAACTGAGGAAACAACAGCTCACTGTTGTCATTTTCCCAAGAGAGTCTGGCGGTCTGAGAGCCGTCTGATGCGAAACTGTATGAAAGGAAGCACTACGCAGAAGTTTCATGTTCTTGTATGTGCCAACAAAGAGGGTAAGAAAATGTCACAGACGATACATCACTAAATGACTGCAAAAACATGCTTCTTAATAAGAACCTATGAGAGAAAAACAGGAGTCATTTTCATTCATTTCTGTAAAACATGCTTTCTGTCTGTGTAAACTGGGCTTTTACTGTTTATTGTGCCACATTCACACGGGGCAATGCTCATTGGCTGGGCCATTTAACGTTGCACTATTACTGCCAGCAGAAAACAGGAAAAGCCTGTTTGTGTACATTTGTGTTCCTTTGGCTTGGTGGTAGAGCATTGCGTTAGCAGCGCAAAGGTCATGGGTTCAATTCCCAGAGAACACACATACTGATGAAAAAATATATAATCTGAACGCTTTGGATAAAAGCATCTGATAAATGTAAATGTACATTTGATATTTGTGTACATTTGATGATTGAATTATTAATAAGAGATTATTCTTCTTTGTTAATTATTCTTTTGGTATAGGTAATGAATAAAAAAAAGGCATTTTTAAATGCCTGCCCTGCTCTGCCCTGCCCTGGTGGTTTTCCCCTACGGGGTAGATTTTGTTGTTTGTTATGTTTTATGTTATTTAATAAAGCCCATTCTCCTGCATTAGTGAGTCCTCGCCTCATCCCTTCCCCTCAACCCTGACAGCTAATGAATCAGTCATGAGGGTTAGTTGTGTGGACAAGTTAAAGTGTGTATGCAGTAGCTGTAAGTTTGTTTAACTGGTCGCACTTTGTTTTCGATTTACTAAAAAGAAATGAATCATTAGAATCATTCATTTGGGAATCGAACTACAGTGGTTGCACTGCATGTTTTTGATTCACTAAGGAGAACTTGCTCATTAGACTCATTATTTGGGGAATTGGACATTGGTCACACAATGTTTTGCATTGCATTTTGATTCAGTAGCAATATTGTGGCGCTGTTGAAAAAGTAGGAAACACTGTTGAGAGTATTTGAATACAACATTCTTCTGCATCTGTGTACAGGTGCATGCAGTGCAGAACAGTTGCTCTTGCTATAGTTTCAATAAGGTCTCAATATGAATCCGCTCAGCAGCACAGTGCAACAAATACCACAATAGCCCTTCTCATGTCTAATTTCCTCTTTCTTGACGTTACAGTCAAGTCATTGAGTTGAACACAGTTTAGTACTCACTGTCAGGTGACTTTTTTATCATTGTCCCTCATGGAAATATTCAGTGACCGGAAAGTGACCTGTAGGAGCTCAATGTGGCTGAAGATGAGAGCTATCTAAAGCCTTCTGCCATGAGATAAAACAGTTATCTTTTTCTTTTCAAACAAACCACAAAAATGAAGATGCAACTGTCATGGAACTGATAATAAACTGTCATATGTGCATTCATGAGAGAGTGGCATTCGAGCGGATGAAGTAGGACGTAGGCATAGCATAAGTTTTGTTTACAGCAAATGTAAACCAGCCTCCTATTGGTTTATATCGAAATCCTATGCCATTTTCTTTACAAATTCTTATACTTCTAATTCCCGACTGGTGTTTTTTTTTTTGCTTTCTCCTCTGTGCTTCCATGTTCGTCACTTCTCACCAGAGCCCATGCTACGCCTACGTTCTACATCATCCGCTGGAACACCTCTGTTGTGAATGATAAGGTGATCAGACGTGACCACTCAGAGCCGATCCTCCCTATACAGAATACACAAGCTGCGTAGGGCCTCCGAAACACCAGGGGGCCTCCTTGCTCTCAAGGATGATTTAATTTTAGTTTAGTTTTAGAATTTGTCCAGCGGCTATGAAAACATGAATGATAATTTATTGTAATGCGGTGCTGTCACCCTTTCTACGTATAAATCTGTCAAATCATGTAACATTAATGTCGCAAAGTCTCTTGTTTGAGACAAAAGAGAAAAAGCAAATCGAGCGCGATCATTTGAGCGCGACAAATGCATTTCATTCATAACCACTCGACCGACAAACCTTGGAAGAGCCAGGATTTTTTTTTATATAACTCCGACTGTATTCATCTGAAAGAAGAAAGTCATATACACCTAGGATGGCTTAATGTTGAGTAAATCATGGGGTAATTTTCATTTTTAGGAAACATTCTTTAAGTCTTTGTTCAGGTGGTAAACATTGTATTGTTTTTTTTTTTTTTTTTGTAGTGCGAGCAGCAAAAAAGAAAATAACCCCAAAACATATCAAATCCAATCTAAATTTGACCCAGACATGCTTACAAACCCAGATCCAATATCAATCCTGCTGGAAGGGTTGTGGATCTCTGTTTGCTGTTATGCGTTTGGCAGATGCTGTAATCAATTCATGCACTCCGTAGCTTTGCCAATACAACAGCATTCTCTACTCTTTCAGGTGCAAAACTTTCTTGCCTTTTACTCCATTAGCTATGGCTCAAATTCATCTAAAATTTGTGTGGCTGTGTGGCTCAGTGGTAGAGCATTGCGTCAGCTGCGCAAAAGGTTGTGGGTTCGATTCCCAGGGAACACATGTACTTATGAAAATGTATAACCTGAATGCAATTGTAAGTCGCTTTGGATAAAAGCGTCTGCTAAATGTAAATGTAAAATTTACCAAAGAAAAAAATCATAACAAATTTGTTGACTGCTCATGCACTCAAATTTAAATTCTCACACTTGCCCTTCAAAGTGGTTACTTCTGCGGTATGCATACAGGACGTTTGACATTCTTCTTCGCTTGCTTTAAAAAAGTTCTCAGGGTGGTTTCATGAGAACACCGTGGCTGCTTGTTTCATGTTCTTATCAGATGAACACAGACCACACTGCTGCTGCTAATCTCAGTATTGGTGTGGTGAATTATACCCATCTTTTGCTTTCATTTTAAAGCAAGGATTACAAGTAAAAATCAAACTCAGTCAATAAATACAAGAGTGCATTATGTCCCTACATATTCCAGTCAGATCAAGTTATACAAGTAGACAACAGAAAAAGGTCACAGACCAGCACATGTTGCCAAAGCAAACACAAATACCTCGGAATTCAAAGCAGGACGTTTAAGACATGCTGATTGTCATCAAACTTCCTCCTTGGTGATCAGGCAGGTCTAACATGAAGGTTCAAACAATCATTCTGCAGTCAGCCAGCATGTACCAGGCTGCTTGGAGCCTGTTCACAAACATTCATGCGATTTAAGATAGAAGCGATGAAAACACGTCCTCTAAACACAAGTGGTGTGATGTTTCTGAAGACAAAGTCACTGTCTGTATTTACAGACACAAGTAAGCGGCCCTCATGGGATTCCTATCTTTTCTTTGACCTGTCACCTCTGCTGTACAAGCAGTAAAACATATTTACACTAGATAGAAATGATTACATAAAGTTCAGCAGAAGGCTAGAATCATAAGCAAATATTCAAGGGAACTGCATGTTGGAGAATGACTTGCACAAAAACAGCATCAAAATTAAAGGGAAGAATGACAGACCGATGATGAAAGACTTTACTAACCACTTCCGTCTGCATTTCCTTTTTGCATCCAAACCACATTATAGTCCCAAAAGAAGCTTAATGAGTAACAAAGCCTTGCATTATTATTCATTTGGCCATTGGTTTAATGGCTCGAATGCACTTTGCACATTGAGCTCAGCTGTTTTCCAGGTAAATTAAAATGGAAACAGCCAGAAATCCACAAGAACAAGTCTTTTGGACCCCGATTATAAAACAATAAGACTCATTGTGAAAAGTACTTCACCACGTCAAATAGTTCATCTGTGCAATTTCATCACAGATCTCACGGTAGATCTCATTATCTTTATATAGAACACGGAGCAATAAGCATCTTACCTAAATCCACATCATTACGGCATATGGAGGCTGTTCCAACCCTTCCCAACCGTATCTGTGGTATTAACCGAACATCTCGACACAGCTAACAAGATTCAATTACCTGGATAACAAGCACAGCGGCTACGGCAGTATTAGACAAGCATATTCATGTTTTATTCTTAATACACTATACATTTAAACTAGACATTTATATTGTTGTGAGGAAAATGATACCTGCTTAATGATTTATAATTATGTTATTTTATTTAAAAGGACAATACCATAATATATTAAAGCCATTTATCATTTATTGATTTTATATTAAATCAATAAAGTAATATTTACTGAATGAATTATACATATTGAATAAATCTAAGTGAGTTTAGCTTTATGCGTTTCTGTAAAATAAAGTTCATCCTGTAATACAAAAATATATACTATAAATATATGGAAGCAACTGCCATGTTCTGAAAGTCAAAATAAGAATACAAGCCCAGTCTCCAACTCAAGCTGCAGGAGGTGAGATCTGAGTGAAGGCGTTTACTCCTCTCTCGGTTAGACCGCGGTAATAAAGACGATCTGGAGAGCCATTTGTACTGTATATATACAGCCACCATAATCCACCGCATGTGCCAGACGCAGCACGATTCATTACTGAAAGATCTACTGTGATGCCTGTGGGCTTAGACACAGCAGCTGTTTGTCCCTCTCAATAACTCTACCTTTCACTGTCTCGTGTGCTGTTTCCCGACAGAATGGGACTGATAGACAGACATTTATAGGAAGAACTGTTTTGCTTGGCCTGCTTCCTTTGACTGCTAATCACAGAACAGAGAATACAAATATCGGTTGTATCAGAACACAGCAGGATATTGAAGGAACATTTTAATATCAGTACACAGTCATTTTCATCTCTGACAGAAAAGGGGCAATACAATTACAATTAATTATGCAGTAGCCGTATTCATGGCTGATGAAGTGTTTTTCTGAAAGTATCCATGACAACATGGTAATGTGCTTATTATGGGATGATAAAAGCTAGATATTTGTCAGGAACACAATAGTGCATCACTGGGTATTTTAACCTAGTGTACACACAGTGAGGCAAGCTTGAAAACACTTACAAAAGAGTGCAGAGCCAGTATTACAGACATATATCATGCTACTGAGTGTTTATATCTTCTCCAATGTACTTCAAATAAAATCATGGTATTTTCATAAACAATGCAAAATGAACAAGACATGGACAATACCATGGTTTCTGGACTATGAAAGTCATTGAAGTATCATATAAATAATATGTTAATTGTTTATTACCACTATATCATATTACCAATGTATTGTATCTTGGACATGAACCAAACTACATTTTCCACTAGATCCATTTATAGTTCTAGACCCTGAAGGATTTTGAAGAGTACAGGACCAACATACTGATTTTAACATACTAAATTTAGCCGGCTTTGAGTCCAAACTTCTAAAACATATAGAATTGTATCATAATGAACTTTTGAATACAATTATGAGAACCAGATTCAGAACTCATGTTCTAAAGAGGTCAATTGATCTGGTCTGTTTCTGACTACCATCTGAACCAGTAATTCGTCTCATACAGGGATTGATTTGAACAAAACATATACTTTGGCCTTAGGCTGTAACTGTATGGTGATCATAGCAGAACAAATGTGACCTGAATTGCACACAGAATAACCCAAAGAGATCAATTGTGTGGGGTCAGAGTTTCCTCCCTAACGGCATACAGGATTAAAAAAGGGAATCCCTTTACCAAACCACTATTTTTATGAATAACTAATGTCATTTATTGCTTGAGGTACACCAACATTTTTAATATTCTGAATATTAACTAAATGAATGCAATGCTCTGCCAGTGATGCTCTCTGAAGTTCTGTGGCTTTGGCTTTGATTTAAAGCAACTAATAAGCTATACTGTACAAAAACATAAGCAATCCAAAAATAACTCAGAAAAAGCCAATTACTCAATACACGAAGGACTGTCCTGTTTCCCTGTGGGTAACACACGCGATGGCTTCTGATCTTTTTGAGGGTTTCAGGACAACATCTCACTAGATAAGGGTTGGTTTATTTGTTCAGAGACAGGAAGAGCTGTGCATTTCCTTTCTATTAGCCCAGAGTCTTCACACATGACTAACATCCCCCACTGACGCCAGTGTCCTGTGTGTCCTACACCCGGAGGGAAATAACCTCACCTTTCTGACCTCAACCCTGCCTCTGAACCCATAACCTTCTGGCCAACATATCCATAATCCATTATAATATATCCTCTAATGAAAATATCCCATCCTTTGTTGTCCTCTCACATCGAAAACCACCAACATATAGTTTTCACTTGTAAAGGTTGCTTGATCTATGCATATTTCTCTCCTCATTCAGACGACTTTTCAAAAGAGAAAGCAGTATTATGTATAAAGACTCATATTTTAGTCGAAAAGAAATCTAATTTGAAGACAGAAACATCTTTATGATGGATTTTTTATTTTTTTTACAAATATTCAGATTTTCGATTCAAAAGATGTTAATTGATAGACTGTTGTGTGGATTATTGTGATTTTTTTCAGCTCTTTGGCTCTAAATAAGATCTAGCATGCAAATGAACATACTGTGCAGTTCTTCTGCAATTGTATGTGTATTTTTCCATGTGAAGTAGAAATAAATCACAATTTCAGCAGCCAGAGAGCACATAATTCTCTACCTCCCACTGGAATGCAAACATTGAGGGTTTTTGCCCACTGGTTACTAAAAGTGCACAAATTAAACACCACAACCACACGTTGTTTAGAAAGTTGTCAAACACTCTTCCCAGCCTTGACTGCTTTCTTATTACTAGTTCATCTAGTCACCCAAAAATAAGGGAAAATAGGGAAGCTGTAAGATAAGTAGAGCCCTCATCAACTTAAGAAAGATGTTAACCCATTTAAGCATGCAGCAGCATGAACAAGCAACTTAATATGGCTTAAAACATCGTATGAGATTCATGAGGCAAAGGACTCAAACTTGAGGTTCTGACTAAATGTGATGGGATATATAAGACATATCTTACTCACCATCACACTGTACACTCAATCTGTCTGAGCACGGCAGTTGCTATGATACCCAACATGTTACTTAAGGGTGTAAGGCATGAGAGGACATCAAAAAAGTTGGAAAGGTCATAGAAGCTTTACCCATAATACAACATTATTATTTATATAACCCACCCAATTGTATTAATTACATCTCACTTCAGTTCAGCAAAGCTAAACTTGTCCAGAAATACTCCTGTCTGGGTGTGACTCTGAGATGAGTTATACTCTAGCTCAGAACTGCTGACCTATGAAATCACTGGAAGTCCAGCACATTAGTATTACTAGACCCTATACATTACATTCAGAATGCTTCACAAAGAGAGACGTAACTCTCAGTGATGCAGAAAGACAAAGCCACACAGGTACAGAACACCTTATAGCACAAACACAGTCATTAAGTTATGAAGGTGACCTGCTCTACGTAAAGAGTCGAGATCAACAGGAATTAGAGCTGGTAATTTAATCTCAGGAGAACAGAGATAGAGCTGGGAGTTGTGTCTGGGACGTTTCTATGACACGAGAGTCGTTTGAAGGGACTGTAGCTGAAACTTACTTAAGACTTATAGGAAATAATTATTGTATTATCTCAATTGATGTATCAATGTGATGAAGTGGAAGTTACCTACTGAGAAAAGGAGCCCAGTGATATTCCGAGTTTCAAAAACACTGTCTCAAACTTTACTCAGATTTACCAAGATACCAAAAGATCAAAAGATTTCAACAAACACTACCATTCAAAAGTTTTTCATGAATGCATTACATTTATCACAAGACAGTTAAGACAATAATGCCTATATTTTTCAAACAAACGCTGTTGTTTTGAATCATGTTTGAACAAAAATAGTAAGAAGCAAAAGTGTTTTCAACACCAAATCAGCATATTAATGCTTATGAAGGATCACGTGACACTGAAGACAGGAGTAATGATACTGAAAATTTAGCTTTGTTCACAGGAATAAATAAAAATGTTTTATATATTCAAATAGAAAAAGTTGCTTATAAATTGTAATAATATTTCACAATATTACAGTCTCGTACCTTTGGAAAATAGACAAAAATTTGTATAAAGCTATTTTTGTCTATTTTCAAAAGGTACAACGGTTGTTACTAATGAAACATAATTCAGAATTCAGTTAAGCTTCCTGAGCAACGATAGAGCTACAAGGAGTCCTCAGGAGACTTCTGGTAAAGCCAGTAAACATTCCCATCAAAAACAACATGATCTAGTGTTCTAAAATATGTGCTTGGATATCACTGAAGAATAAATGATTATATAATTCAGACACTTAACTTAATTAAACATTGAAATACCCACACTGTGTTCCTGTGAATCATGGGGGAGATTCATTTCTGTGAAATTCTCAGGAGATCAAAACAGGAATGATTCAAAAAACAATCCTGTTGTGACACAGTGATCAAACCACCAGTTTCTGTTATACACACAAAAGTACTCAAGAAAATATCAACACAAGTACCTTCACTCAAAAAGGGCGAGACAGTGTGATAAATACAGCACTGAATGTCAATCATCGAGGGATTCAGGAGGATAGAGAAACACAGGCGACATTATTCAGAAACACTCTAAAGTCTGAGGCAGGTTCATCACGTGTCTGTTGACACCAGACAAAGAAGATAAAAACAAAGGAATTTCTCAGGCAACATTGCATGTACTTTACAGAGAAGCCAATCCCATGAACCTGAGAGTGAAGTATATTGATTATAAAATATACTAATATTTAAATTAATACCTAAAAGTATCAATGAAAATATTCAGTGTAATTGATAAATAACCCCATTTTTGTGTGCTGACTTTTTTGTGTTAATAGGGTATCGTGTTGCCAACTTCACAACATGCTAAGGTCAAACTCTATTGATGCACATGTCATGCATGAAGAGGTACTGACTGTCTATAGAGTGTTCTAAATGTAAGCATAGGCAATTAGCCTTTCTTTATATCAACAGGTTTATAACCATCCATTTTGGCCTCCTCTTTAGGGGTCTATGGTTGCATCTGAAATTCAGTAGCCTATATAAAGCATGGATACTTTTTGCCTAATCTTAGTATTGATATAATAATATTATGAGTACAGTGACTTGAGTTATGAGTATTATGAGTACAGACATTACATTTTTTCACAAAGGCTACTATATTATTGCTACTAGTAGTGAAATATGTGATTTTGGATGAAGCCTATGGCTTTGTGAGGAATAGCACACTACCATAGTACTCTGTTTCTCTAGTAAGTACTGTGAACAGTATGAACATTTTAGAATACGTGAATGACCTTTACAATAGCCAGAATAAGCAGACTTCCAATGCACCTTGACCATTTAATCCTCCTAGTGTGACAAATAAACCAGATGATATAATTGTAATACAATTCATGTAAAATATTGCAATACTACAGTGTTTATCGCTGCACATACTAATTTGAAAATAAAATATTACTAGTCAGTAAATACTGTGCAGTTTTCAGTAAACAAGCTTGTATTCTTTTTCAAAGATTGTCTGTTTAGACTTTAATTTCCTTGAAAACAATGTTTTCACTCAGGTCCTGTACCTCTAATGCAGCCACGTTCTTCCCTATTATGAACTGACACACATTGTGTTGACAGAGCAAGCAAAAGAAAGAAGTCCCATATTTATCAGTGCACAGTAACTAATTATAGAACTGCGTTAATTAGCTGGTCCAGAGTAATGGTCAAAATAAAGCAACACTTTTTTTATATTCCTCTATTTTTTATATTCCTCGAGTCATTAGTTAAACCAGAGTGAGGTGTCAGACGGGGCATTGTTGTTTTCAGGGACGTTGGTTATGATTCTCTGGAGACACCCACCGTTTCTGCTTTCGTAGAATAAAGAGTGTCCAAGCGAATCTTTCAGATAATTAGTCTGTGTAAACATGTTCCACATATATGTTTAATGAGACCCATAATCACTCAAGATCAACTATATTCAATTCAATGTTTAGTGAGTCATGCTTGTAAGCATTCTCCAAAGTGAAGGTGTAGGAAAGGCCTATCGTAACAGGATCATTATTTTTATGGCAGCTTTGAATGCTTTTTAAGAAAACATAGCCTGTCACTTGTAAATCAGAAACTGAGAAGTGCTGCAAAAGTTATTGCACGGTTTGTTTGCTTGTTGTAACTAAAACTCAAAGTGTGGCCTTAAATGTATCATCTTTGAAGTGACTGTTAATCAGAGGTGATTTAATTATAGCCCTCTCTCTGTGGCTGTCCTGTTTTAAATGGTGGAAGGAAATGTTTACTTACACACTATCATATGATGGCTGACAACGCACTTCCTGTTTGAGATAGCAACTTGTGCTTTGAACCTGTGGAGGTGTGTTGACATTTAAGGTGTCTTATATTCATAGTGCACAAGTACATATTTGGGTGTAAGTGAATAATTAAGTAATTAGCTAATATATCTCTACATGAATAAGATTGAAGTAAATGCAAACATTTTAAACGGTAATACTGTCCCCTGGTGGCATGCGACCATCATGCAATATGCGTCATGCATTATTAAGTCAGTCTTTTATTTGTCATTTAAGCTACATGCAATGCATAGACAGGATAATTTTCCACTTGTCATCTACAGATTAGCCGTGTAAGTATTATAGGCAATAGTTGCACAGTTAAATGTATGCTAAATATAAATGCACAGTTATATAAATGTTACATGCATATGGAGGATGTGACTATTCATTACAGCATTTAACTGCATTCACTCAGACGCTGAATAACTAGGGCATCATCGCAATGCGAGGAACTCAGTAGAGTTAGAGCAATATGCTTTTCATCTAATGTGTCTTACCGCAGCAGTGTGTTTGAGAACTGTGGTGCAGTTTTAAGCAATTCAAATCTCACCAGCAGAGAAAGAGTGACAACGTGTAGGTGGGTTGAAGAGAAAGAGAGAGCGAGATATAAGTGTGAAGAAGATACAAATACATGATGCAGAAGATGGAAACGGTCTGATAGTTTTAGCGAAGTTGTGAATTAGTTAAACACACTAGGGCATGCCAAAGCAGTCTTTATAGAATTCCACTGTGTAATCTTGTGTAGTTTTACATGGAATATCAATACTTAAAATGTATTTGTCACAGGACATGGTGAAAATTAAATGAAGATCAAGTTGTAGAACACTGCCATCAAATTATACACAGATTTATGGAGTTTATGCCATCAATGAGGGCTGCTGAAGTACAACGCAAACACGTTTTACTTAAATTACTGATGGCCTAGTATAAGTATAATATATCATTTTTTTATATTAAATTATAAAAATGCAAAAGTAGAAGCATTACCAAAATGTCAGCCTTTTGTATGAAAATGCTAACCTAAATGCTAAACAAATATTTAGACGCGTGCTTTCTTTACTATTCATCTACTGACATCTCCTGGTTAAAGTAAGAATCACGTCAACTAGTCATTTTAAATCTAAAATATGCCGGTTCTTTCCGTTTTCCGGATACTAAAGATATTTATGTTGACATTTAATAAATATAAAAGTCTAAAATACTTTTGACATCAAAAATGAACGTAAGAAAAATAGGAATAGGTAATAAAGGGCGGAGTTTCCGGTCTCTGACCAATAACAAACTGCGACTCCACTAGTCTTCCTCATACGTCATCTGACTCCTCCCACTAGTGACAGTGCGAGAGTCTTGATCAGACTGTTTTTGTGTTTTTGTCTTATTTATAGTTTATGAACTCGTATTATTTTGTGTCTGGATACAAATCACCGTAAAATGCAAGCTCTAAGGTATGAACATAAATGTATATGTTATATTTCAGATGTTTCACAGATGTTGACAGTAAAATGTTGCTCAATAACCTGTTACACTTGTGCCGAGGAAGTAAAGCAAGGGATTTTCTTTCATATGATGAAAATATGTCAGATGGTTTGAATCGAAGACTGGGCAAAAACGAAGGATTATATTTGAACACTTTTCCACTGAGCACGTGAAATTAGTTGTTATATCAAACCGACGCCCATATAGGAGCCAAGTTGAGTAATATGACAACAATAATTGCGTTATATTTATTATTTTCCTTTCCTCCTCAGAAATAGGTTTCGCTCGTGGTCATCTAATGCCAGACTCGATGGTAAAACTGTCATAATTACTGGTGCCAATACTGGAATCGGTAAAGAGACAGCCATAGATCTGGCAAAGAGAGGTGGGCATTTCTATACAGCTTAATATTAATATAATGTCTGATGGAAAAGTCATGTTCCTGCCTTTCTGCTGTCTTGTCTTTAGGAGCACGTATTATTATGGCATGCAGAGATATGGAGAAAGCTGATGCAGCCCTGAAGGAAGTAAAGGATGCTTCAGGAAACCAGGATGTTGTTATCAGTAAGCTTGACCTGGCAGATTCCAAATCAATCAGAGAGTTTGCAGAGAAAATCAATGAAGGTGAGATCACAGGATATGCTAGAAGTTCATTTACAGATGTCTTCCTTATATAGGGCTACAATGATGTATCTGTGTGGTCTTTCAGAGGAAAAACAACTCAACATCTTAATCAGTAACGCTGGGGTGATGGTTTGTCCTTATGGAAAGACAGCAGATGGTTTTGAAATGCAAATAGGAGTGAACCACATGGGTAAGCATGCGTAATTTATCCAAATCAAACACCATTTTTAACCCTAAAAGACATTACGGGAGACATCAGCACTGTTCTTCTTCCTGTAGGTCACTTCCTGTTGACGTATCTGTTATTGGATTTGATTAAAAGATCAACGCCTGCGAGGATCATTAATGTCTCCTCCATGGCACACCAATGGGGGACCATCAACCTAGAAGACCTCAACAGTGAGAAGAGCTACGATAAACAGAAAGCCTACAGCCAGAGCAAGCTGGCAAACATTCTGTTCACTCGCTCGCTGGCCAAAACACTGGAAGGTGAGTCAACTCAAAATTGATATTTACATTACTAAATATAAATATTATCCGCTCAAGCAGTTTTTGTAATTTTTCATTGTTTATTTTATTTTTTATACATTTTAAGATGATTAATTGTATTAATTAAAAGTGATCTGTTCAAGCACAATTTTGTATTATTTGTATTTATTTGATTATTCTAATTGAATTTCTGTTAGTGTCAGAATTTGTGTTTTTACTCTTCCTTTAAGATATACTGTAATACATGTATACAGCTTCAGTTGAATAGATTTTTGATGGTCAATAAAATGTCCAAACCAGAGGTGCTCAAACGGTGTACCACGATGCATCAAAAATCTTTACTGAGGGTCGTGGGATGAAAGTAAATAGTGTGTTAAAATAACTATATTATATTAAAATTGACATTAATAATGAAATTGACTTCTAAACAACAACAAAAAAAGATAAAAAATCTATGCTTCAATTGCTATTTTTTTCTTATTATTATTACCCTCTTTTGTGATTTGTCATATGATTTAGGCATCTCTGGTCTATATCAATTTGATAGAACTAAAAATAGTATATTATAAAACAAAATTCTAGATAATTTATAAAAAAAAAACTGTGCTATCAAATGATTCATCCAAACACATGCATGTATATTTTTAAGAAAAATATATTATGTTTATATATTAAATATATTTATATATAATATAAGAATATGAATAAATGTAAATATAATATATATAAATATTTTTTTAAATATACACTGTATATCTGTGTATTTATATATACATAATAAATATACACAGTACACATACATAATGTTAACAAAAACTTTTGTTTTGGATGCAATTAATCATTTGACAGCATCATTTGCCCCTAGCGCTGTATCATTTCTGACCTTGTGCTTAGGAATCTATTCTAATAAATAGCTGATGCTAATAATCCTTCTCATCTGGTCTTTGTGTGGCGTCTCAGGTACTGGAGTCACAGCGTATGCTCTCCATCCTGGAGTGGTTCAGACCGAACTGTGGAGGCACTTGACTAAACCTCAACAAGCCGTCATGTGGTTTACAAAGCCCTTCACCAAAACATCTGTGCAGGGAGCTCAGACCACCATCTACTGCGCCGTGGCCCCTGAACTGGAGACAGAGAGCGGCAAATATTACAGGTCAGTGGGGGCGAAACTGTAGGTTGTTCCTGATTTACAGTAAAGCTTACAATATCTCATCTACCCAGCCTCTATCTACACAAAGTACACCATAAATACACACAGGTCCAATAGGTCATATTCTGTTGTCTTTCAGTTCGATATTATTATCATACAGCATTCAATTATTGCTGATACACTTTTGTGTATGATTTCATGGTTTCATAAAACAATCTGCAACAGTTCAGGCATGTTTTAATTAGTCAGTTAGAGATCTCATCTCATACTCGCCTGTCTCCTGCTCTCCACGTAGTGACTGCGCACCTGCAAAATGCTCCCAGGCTGCCATGGATGACGAGGTGGCCCAGCGCCTCTGGGAACTCAGCTGTAAGATGCTCAGCATCCCATGGGAGTGAAAACACATCTCTCTTCCTGATGAGAGCAAGTTTTACTGTCAAAACACTTCAGAAATACTAGTGGGTATTAAACACACTGGCATAAAAGATCACTAAATATAACCAAATGTGATATATTTTATACATGATGTGACATTGAAATATTATATTTTGTAGATTTCGGTCTCAGGTTGCTTAAGTGTTCATTTTATATATAATGCAGGTACATATTTATGCACTAAATGATATAAGAAGTAAATGCCAGATTCAGGCGGTTGAAAAAATGCACTGGGTATATGGAAATGTTTTGTATACATTTCAAATTTTGTATCCTGGTTTTAATCTTGAGTTTTGTATGACCCAAGGACAAGAGAATTAAAAAAAATATATAATAATATTTTACATATGTTATTGTACTTTATGTACAGTGTGTGTGTGTGTGTGTATATATATATAAATTGGATATTGTACTCTTATGTAGTGTTTGTTTATCCAAAGGAAAAGATAAAGAATTGGGGTCATAATACAATATAATTCATTTTCTTAATTCATACATAATTATTATTATTATGTTAAAGATTCTTCCATTTATTCCAAATTATATTTAAAATATAAAGAAAATAGGATAGACCTCATTGGAAACATGAGGGTACAAGTAGAATAAATAAATACACAAGTACAAGTCAAAAACAGTGTGATACAATAATAAAAAAGTACACACACACACTTACACACACACACACACACACACACACACACACACACACACACACACACACACACACACACACACACACACACACACTTACACACACACACAAAACAGTTGAAGTCAAAGATGCCAGCACTGCAACCCACTCTGCTCTCTCTCAGACTCAGTTGCCATGACAACCTCTCATCTCTGCTCTCACCCTGACCTGATCACCATGACAACAACTCATTGCCCAATATAGTGTGATGAAGGAGAACACAAAAAAGGTCACTCGCCTCATCTAGTGGACAACAAAAACTGACAAGGCCTGTCGAGTCTTATGTCTAAAAAATAAAACGACAAACTAAAGCAGTTGTTCAATTCAAAAATGCTAAATAAATGACAGATGTTTTTAGATATGTTCGGTACTCTTTCAAAGTCTCTTTGATACTGTAAAATACCAGAGCAGTATCAGTTGTGCGGTAATAATTTGAGGCCCTCAATTATCTCCTAATGGCAAATCACAAGCGCTATAAGAGTGGAAACCATTTTAGTTGGGGTAATTAAGCACTGAAAGGCATGAATGGAGCCTTGTGTTCAGTAATGAACTTCATGTCATTCTCTCCTCACATCTTCTGTCCTGATGGAGCAAAACGAGCAGAAACCACAACGGAAGTCCTAACTCAACTGGTCTTTATTTACCAAAACGCTTTAATTACAAGGGGATTGTTTGCTGACCGATGAACTGCAACAAATCGTGAAAGAATCTTTATTTATAATTGCAGGCAACTCTTTTCAAATATATTACTTCTGTGGGTTGTAAACAAATCTGCCTGAATTCAATAAACCAGCAACAAATGAAGCTTTTCATTCAAAACAGAACAGATCATGTGACTGATTATTAAAAGTTCTATAACAATAACTTGAACAATTATAATTTCATTAAGCCATATAATGCTAAATTATCACATATTCATAATATATAAATGTGAATATATTTATAAATGAAATAGAAATTGTATTTTGAGTGTATAAATAATATAAGTGTACATATGTGTATATAATAAGATTTTAATAAAATAATATAACTGCTAAATGTATTTTATTATCCACCGTTTAATCATTCATGCGTCAGGTTTAATCGAGCACTCTCAGAAATAAAGGGAAAAAAGCTGTCACTGGGGCGGTACCTTTTCATAAGGCCATGTTTTGTACCTAAAGGGTCCATATTAGTATGTAAAGTGTACATATTTGAACCTAATAGGTACAAAAGTGTACCTTTTGAAAAAGTACTGCCCCAGTGACAGCTTTAGTAGCTTTATTTCTGAGAGTGAAGCATACTTCAAACATTTTAGGTAATATACATACACTATATTGCCAAAAGTATTGGGTCATCCCCTTCTAATGAAAGGTTTGACTACTTTAGTAATTTCCATGAGTACAAATCTTAATGTTTAAGCATATAATGATATTCTAGGGAATTGTGTGCTTCTAATTTTATAGCATCAGTTTGGACAGAACCCTTTTCTATTCTAACATGACAGTGTCTCTGTGTATGAGAAATGATGATTCAGTCAGTGTGGAAGAACTTGACTGGTCTAATCCCAGCTGAACACCTCTGGGGTGACTTTAAATGAGCCAAAAACTCTTCACCAAACACCAATGACTTGTACATATGGGTACAGTTATTTCATACACTTCAAAACTGTTGCAACAGAGGTGCAAATACAATTTTTAAGTAAAATGAATTATGTTTCCATCTTTGTTGCCACAGTTTGGAAGTGCCTTTTTCTATTCTAAAGAAGGTGGTGTCCCAGTATGTTTGTCCATATAATGAATGTACAAGTCATTGGTGTTTGGTGATGAGTTTTTGGCTCATTTAAAGTCACACCAGAGGTGTTCAGATTAGGACTTGTCTTTCTACAGACCAGTCAAGTTCTTCCACACTGACTGAATCATCATTTCTCTTATACACAGAGACACTGTCATGTTAGAATAGAAAAGGGTTCTAACTGTTGTTATAAAATTAAAGCACACAATTCCTAGAATATCATTATAAATATTAAGATTTGTACTCATGGAAATTACTAAAGTAGTCAAACCTTTCATTAGAAGGGGAATAATATTTGAATAAAATAATATAACTGCTAAATAATGTATTTTATTATGCATAATTTAATCATCATGCATCAGGTTTAATTGAAGCATGCTTCAAATATTTGGGGTAGTATGTCTGGTTATTTTGTCAGTCTAAACATAATTTGCTGTAAGTGCCCGTGAGTGGTCGCTCTCGGCTTGTTCTCTGAAGATTTTCACGCAAAAATGCGTCAGGAGTTTCACATACCCGCATGCATTATTAAGCTCTTTCTAAATCAACTTTTAACTAGTCTATATAGCTAGTTCAAACTTGAAATGCTTCAGAAATAATCCAGATACAAAGAAAGTTAGGTTTGCGTTAGTCTCATTTATTTAGCACAACTAAACTTTTCTTTGAATCTTTCCAAAATGCCGGTGAACATGGCTGGATGCACCACAGACTGCGTGGAGAAGCCGATCTCCATCTGCTTCCAGAAGTTCGGTCGCTTTGTGGGAACTCACCCGTGGTGGTTCTTCATCTCTCCTCTGCTGATCTCTGCGGTGTTGGGCAGCGGGTTTTATTTCTTAGAAGATCGCGAGGCCAATGACATCGAGGATCAGTTCACACCTGTGAACGGTCCTGCCAAACTGGAGAGGCAGTTCGTGCAGCAGAACTTTCCGCAGAACGACTCGGTGTTCTCCAACCAGAGACTCTACACGGATGGAGTTTACGCGTCCTTCATAGCGGCATCAAGATCCTCCAACATCCTCACAGACGCTGCCTTTCAGGAGATAGTGACCTTAGACAGGAGGGTCAAGGAGCTGAAAGTGTCCATGGGTCACGAGCTGCTCACTTTTGAGGGACTTTGCGCAAGACGGTACAAGAAATGCATACCCAATAAGATATTGGACATTTACAAATATTATGGTAATAATTTAGAAACGACCGAGCTCACCTTTCCGTTCTTTAGTTTTGGGTTCTCGTACATTTTCCTGGGCTATTCGGTTGGTGGAGTGAATAGAAACTCTACTGTTATTAAAAGTGCAAAAGCAGTGCGCCTGCTTTATTTCCTGAAGGGGGATAATCACTCCACAACAGATTTATGGCTGAATGAATTCCTAAAGGTTTTCCTCTAACTTATCACTGAACTTTATTAAGGTAGGTTATATTTAATTTATGTTCTGCTTGAGTTATTTGATGCAATCGGGGCAAGTTGTCACAAGGGCTATATCTACTGTATATCTGTAGCTATAACGTTTAGAGTGAAAAGTTGCACAAATGCTTGTTTTTGATTGCAGTGTTCCTGTGTCGTTTTCAAATACCTGATTTTAATTGGTCTTAAATTATGATCCCATGCCATGTATCATATTTTGCAATAGCTCTTGGTTTTACAAGTTACAAGGCTGTTGCTATTGGCTCTTAAAATATCTATTTATTAATTTAAAGGTTGTCATTTTATTTCTAATAAATTATGGTGGCTGAAAGATTTCATTGTTTATATATATATATATATATATATATATATGGCCTGTAAGCTATTTACTGGCAGATTTCCATTGTGACAACTTACCCCTTATGGTATGACAAGATGCTCCCTCTATTGATCAACATTTCCTAAAATGAACTGTATTTTATTTTTTTCTTCTTGGCAATATTAGTGGAAATGTTTGTTTAATTTATTTATCCTTTTCATATTCATTCATTTGTTTAATTAAAATAAGAAATGCTTATGAGCTAAATCTAAAATGATGTCAACATTATAATTTGCATCCTCAGGTGACCCATTCCACATCCTTGTCAAGGCAGGTGGAATTTGAGGCAAACACAAAGGATGTGATTCCTCTCTTCTCTATCACATATGTCATTGCCATCGCATTCTCCATTCTCTCTTGTTTGAGGTATGTTCACTTGAATAGTTAGGATATGTTCTTTTCCCAGAGTATTGTGCAATGTCTAGCATGTGATTTTACTAGGGCTTTTTTTTGTTTCTAGATTATTTACATTTAAATGTTGTTTTTTTCATTTGAATATGGTCTGAGTAGTGATGGGAAAAAATTAGATAATTTGATTGGATCTCTGAATCTCGTTCAGCAAAATGAACAAATCTTAAATTTGTCAAACATGTACACATACACAATCTTTAATCATATTCCAACTTTGGAAATCATTTTAATACACCCAAAGATAGTTTACGCAAAACAGAAGTGATTAGTTCACCTTGTCAAGTCGTATTGCATCTTCTCGTCCTAGTATTTCATCATTCATTTTTCAGATTAAACCCTCTGTATAGGAAACAGAGATGATTCATTGAATCCACAAATCCCAACTGCATTCAAAACAAATGAACAAATCTTATTTGAAAATGATTCCTAACAAGATTTGTTCAAAATGATTTAAGTTCATGTTACGGTCTATTGACAACATTGTGATAACTGAGGGATAGTTGAATTTAATTGAGAGGAATCTTTAAAAAATCTATTTTGTCTGTTTTTCCAGGTTTGACTGTGTCAGAAACAAAGTATGGGTTGCTACATTTGGGGTGTTCTCTGCTGGACTCGCTGTTCTGTCCTCTTTTGGGATGATGTTACACATTGGTGTCCCATTTGTCATGACAGTTGCTAATGCTCCATTCCTGATATTAGGTAAAACATAACTATAAAGCCAGTTGTGTACCGTGTGAATGTATATTAGCAGATTTAACAGTGCTTTTTTAATGTTTTAAATAGGGATCGGAGTGGACGACATGTTCATTCTCATTTCCTGTTGGCAGCAGACCAGTGTTCACGATCGAGTGGAGACTCGCCTGTCTAATACATACAAAGAGGCGGCAATTTCAATCACCATCACCACGCTCACAGACGTGCTCGCTTTCTACATCGGCCTCATGACGCCCTTCCGCTCAGTCCGCTCTTTCTGCTTGTACACCAGCACCTCCATCCTTTTCTGCTACATCTACAGCATCACATTTTTCGGAGCGTTCCTTGTTCTCAACGGACGGCGAGAGAACAGCAACAAGCACTGGTTGACGTGCAAGGAAGTACCAGAGGAGTGTCCAGTGGGTCAGTCAAAGTGGTATGAATTATGTTGCGTGGGAGGTGCTTACGATCTCCATACTGGCAAAGAGGAGGTACAACCAATGAATCACTTCTTTAAAAAATACTACGGCCCATTTCTGACGAAATCGTGGACGAAGGTCTTTGTGATTGTGTTGTATTGCATCTATTTGATTATCAGCATTTATGGCTGCTTTCAAATCCAAGAAGGAATTGATCTCCGTAATTTAGCAGCTGACGATTCTTACGTGGTGAAATACTATGACAACGAGAAGGCGTATTTCTCAGAATATGGTCCAAACATCATGGTTGTCATTCGACAGGAATTTCCATACTGGGATGAAAAGTACATGTCAGATCTTGAAACTTGCATTGAAGATTTCAAAAACTTATCTTTCATTGAAAAGGATATATTCACCTCCTGGATCAAATCGTACAAGTTATATGGATATCACACCAAACTCAATCTGAGCAACGAAGATATCTTTAAAGATAACTTGGGAACGTTTCTGCGATTTTATTCCGATTTCAAACAGGACGTCAATTTCACCAACAACTCCATCCATGCGTCTCGCTTCTTCATCCAGACTGTAAATATCTCTACCGCCCTGGATGAGATGAATATGTTGAATAAATTGAGAGAGACAGCACAAAAGTGCCCTGTTCCTTTACTAGTTTACCACCCTGCCTTCATCTACCATGACCAGTATGCGGTGATAGTGACCAACACCATCCAGAACATTGGGGTTACAACGGCTGTAATGTTGCTTATCTCCCTTCTCCTCATCCCAAACCCTCTGTGCTCCCTTTGGGTCACGTTTTCCATTGTATCTGTCATTGTGGGGGTCACTGGGTTCATGGCATTGTGGGATGTTCATTTAGACACTATCTCCATGATCATTCTTGTCGTCTGCATTGGTTTTTCTGTAGACTTCTCTGCTCATATTTCTTACGCCTTTGTCTCTAATAAGAAACCCAGTGCAAACGAAAAGGCAGTGGAAGCCCTGTTTAAATTAGGATACCCTATTTTGCAGGGGGCTGTGTCTACTATTATTGGGGTGGTGGTGTTATCTGCTTCAAAGAACTATATCTTTAGAACTTTCTTTAAAATTATGTTCTTGGTGATCTTCTTTGGTCTCTTCCATGGCTTAACTTTTATCCCAGTTTTTCTGACCTTTTTTGACATGTGTAGTGGCACACCAGCTAACAGCAAGTCAGGCCCAGAAGAGCAGGCCATGAAGAACAGCCACACCAATAACATTCAATCAAACGCAAAGGATGGTGAGCTGAAAGAGCGGGAAATTTATGACGAACACACTTTTCAACCAGACAACCACCAAACATGTCAGTCTCAGCCCTGTTCTTCTATTTGGATGATTACCGGCAACAACCATCATGTTCAAGATAACCACATGTGCATGGCAAGCACTATCCCAATGTTCAGAGTGGACAGTCAGACCTATGAGGTTCACATGTATACACCACCTGATGACGGTATGTTAAGAGTCAAATGTCAATCAAAACAGTGCTCAGAAGGCCAAAATTGTGTTTTAGGAAATAGCAACCACATTCAAGATTCAGATGTGCCCACTCTTAACGGTTCTGATTTGTCCATTTTGTAAAATCCTTTTACTTCTATTTCTTCCAAGTTTATTCTGTTTGTATGTGTAACACCTTTATATGTTTAAATTAAAGTTACAGATGTACATCTAAATCAATTTTTTTTTTTTTACAAAAGATACATCGTGGCCAATGATTTTAGGATGTTTTGGGTTTCAGGATGTAGCTCAATAGCTGTAGCATTAACTCACCATAGACTATTAATCTGTAAAGAAAACGGTTAAAATGTTTCATTTATGTGTTCATTTATGAAACACGAATAACAAATTTGTCTGAGTTGTTCATAAAACCATTCTTAGATAAATTACCAGATTCATTGAATTGAATCTGATCATTTACTGAAGTTATTTACAATAAAATAATTTATTGGCATTGAATAAGCCCCCAAAAATATTTAAATGTCTTTTTTTTCTTGATGTGAATATTTCTATTTAGTTATATATAAAAAGTACAAATATGTAGCTTTCTTATTTTTGTGAAATAATAAACTAACCAAATGCACGTACTATATGTAACTATACTTTGCTCTGTATTTATGAGAAGTTTGCAATGTTTTCTTATGGACAGTTGGATGTGTAAAAGCCTATTAAAGACATAACTAAATAAATAAATTGTTTTTATTGGCTGATATAAACTGCCACAAAATTATTCTAGCTTTTAATTTTTTTCCACTGTCTAAGACACATTCCCTTTGCTACTGTAGTGCACATGCTGTTGTGTTTTCCTTGAGAAAAGAGGATTGCCTGAGTAATGATTAGCAGAACAGTGAATATTTTCACACTGTACACCAGTTTTGTTTAATATTTTTCATTTTTATGAATGGTAGAGTATTACAGTTTTAGGAAGAATATAATTTTTTATTCAAAATTACACATTTAGTTTACTCAGTTTACCATGTTTCATGAGTATGTTGCTGCACGTTTGCTCAAAAACCTCGGTGGATTTACACACTTACATACCTGACCTTTGATCTCTGACTCCTTTGTATTATTAGGACTGGAAAAATATAGGTACAATCAAATATATTCAGAATGGATGTTTATTGTTTGACATGCAATTTGAAATTCAATTTGTAACACATTATGCAATATTGTATTTTTCATAAGAGGTTTAGGACACACAATTGTTCTAAAAATAAAAAATGCTGTCACTTTTCATGTATAAGCATTATTAGGAAAATTTGACAAGCCATCTTCACTATGTACAATACACAAGGTGGCAGAAAAGGAAAACAACTGTATACATTACAGGTTCACAGAAATCTCAGAGTCCTCCTCAGTGTTCTGTTTTATGAATTCAGTCAATGAGGACAATGTACTGTTTGGATCAAGCAAAGCAACGAGAGGAATATTCACACCTATCTCTTGAAACAAGCGATTTTGCAATGTCATGGCCAGCATCGAGTCAATTCCTAGTGCAGTGAGCGCAGTTTCATCACTAAGATCATCAGTATCTACACAACAAATTTCAGTCAGGATCTGTCTAACACAGTCATCTACCGATGACTGAACATTTATCCTGGAGTCCTCAACAACCTTGTTTTTTAGTCCCTCCTCCACTAAAGCAGACAGGCGAAACTTGAGAGACACATTTTGAGAGAGGACATGGTTATTTAGGTTCCTAAAATTGAATTTGCAGACCACCTGCTGGGGATAGTTATCTAATAGGCAGTTCTCCAACGCTTCGTGAATCTCTGACACATCCATGATCATTAGCCCTTTTGTTTCCAAAAACTTTTGAAAATTCTCTTTGTCCATTAGTAGGCCTAGTTTAAGGGGTCCCCAATTGATTGATTGTCCTGAAAGTCCAATATTCCGTCGAAAGTGACAAAAAGCATCCAAAAGGAATTAGCTGCTGCATAGTTGGCTTGTGCAGAATTTCCAATGAAAGATGAGATTGAGGAATAGCACACAAAGTAATCAAGTGTTTGGCAGTGCAGAGTGGCAAAGTGAAGATTAAGAGCACCACAGACTTTAGGTTGCAGGACTTTTTGGAAAAGAGATCTATTGAGAGTTTCCAGTAATCCATCATGTAGAACAGCAGCACTGTGGAACACACCTCTGACTGGATAAGAGGAAAAATGTTTTCCAATCACAGTAATCGCTTCCATCACCTGCTCTGACACTGAGACATCACACTGAAGTGTAAGAATTCTTATCCCGTATCTCCTCTGGAGACTGCTTATGTCCTCTTGTACATTTTCAGATGGTGCACTCCTTGAGAGAGTGGCAATGCATCCTCCACCCCTGTGGGCAATAAACTTAACTGTTTCAAATCCCAAACCGGAAAGACCACCTGTAATTATGTACACACCTCTCTTTGAGAACAGCTGCTTTGTTCTTGGAAGCAAAGGGATAGCAGACACCTTGCTCGTTGAATCATCACTGGCCAGAGCTATCAAGTCTAGAGTTCTTGCACTGAAATAAGATCCATAATGCTCTGCAGACAGAGAAGGCATAATTTCAGGGAGCACCATCTGAAAAGTACCGCTTTGTATTGATGGGCATGCTTTGTGCAAGTGCATTCCCTTCAGCCACTTCTGTAGCCGAGCTCCATGTGCCTTAAGGCACGATTTCTGGAAGATTTTTGACATCTCAAGAGTCTGGAAGCAGGTTCTCTCACTGTCCCTCTGCATTACATCTATTGTTGAGTACCATGGCTCATGGATGCCACGTACTGCAATGATGTGATTTGCATTGGCAACACTGACAATCTCTGTCAAAAGTGAGCAATCGTATGGTGGAAGAATCACAAAAAGAAGACACTGCTTTGTATTTTGGACTAATCCACTTATCTCACTCTCTGTAAAAACACTCCAGCCTGATTTGTTTGCTATGAGTGTCAATAAGTTGACCAAAGCTGAATCATGAACAGTAGAAGATGCCTAACCTTTGCTGTTGTTTGGTCTTGGTTAATGCACACTGCAGTATCTCCCAGATCAGGAAAATGTATGAAACACAGGGAGCGCCTTTTAGAAATGGAAGCATTTTTATTTTGAAGCACACATCTTCTGGGAGGACAACTTTAGAAGTGGCTTTTACGGGGTAACAACAGATAACATGGTCACCCACTTTAAGTTTGTTGACATCCTTTCCCACAGCTGTAATTATCCCACTGAAGTCAAGTGCCACAAGACTGTGGGTCTGAGTTGTGTGCTTGTTCCAGTACATCGTCTGACCAAACTTTAGTTCTGAAGTACTAACTGGAAAATAATCCGATGAGTGCACACATACCTTACTCAGCTTAAGCTCAATGCTTTTCCCCTCAATAGTGTGGACTGAACTTGCTGAAGGCAAAGCTGATAAGCTGGTCATCCTGTAGGGATTGGTTGTCTGCAAAGTGAAGTCCCGGGACTGTAGGGCTTTTGATTCAGCCTTCACTTCCCTAACTGTGGTGACAGGAGTATGAGTTATCACAGCAGAGTAAACCTTCCCCTTGCTGATGAAGACTTCTTGGCACTCTTGGGTCTTATGTGAGTTAAGCACATGGGCCAGTGCTTCTATATCCTCTCTTGACACTGTAGAAAGGTCAATGAGCTGGAAAGAGATGCCTGACAACTCAGCAGCACATGCCCTTGTCATGCCAGATAGCACAAATCCAGGACTTATACTTTCAACTGTCCCTTCTGCTGACCTGTATGTAATGACACGGATGGAACATGCATGACTGCAGCTTTTTAAAGACAAAACAACCCTGACGGTAAAGATCACAGCTGTCTACCAAGGACTCTAGAAGAACTTCAGACTGTAGGTGACTAATATTCTGAATGCCCCAGATAAACAGGATCGTATCCAGTTCCATGTCTGCTTCACTGCAAGGAGACTTCAACAGAAAATCTGGGACCTGCAAGGCTAAGCCTTTTGTTAAATCGGGTGGAGGAACAAATACAGATTTTGGATGCAAATACGGCTTTAAACCTTTTGCTATACCCAAGGTGTCTTCAAAGACCAACGCCTTGATTCTACTGGGGAAATTGCTGTCAGCAAGAATGCCAACCTTTTGGTTATGAAAGAAACATGATTCCCTGATCTGTGCCTGTCTTCCAAGAAAATTAATTCTCACATCCCTCAGCTCAATCAACACATGACCATCTTTGTCAGTGAAACAACCACAAACCTCAAAGTAGTCGGGCATTTCTTTGGTCAATCTCATATACATGAACATCTCTTTACAGGGAGGTGCAGCTATAAGCATACTCCCAATTGCAGAGGGAAATCCAGGCCTGACGGTGCTAGAGACTAATGCTAAAACTGAGGACATTTGCAAGAAGTAATCTAGGACCACAGGATGCAAGCAAAACTCATACAGATGGTTGAGTACTTCCTCTGGAATCCTGAGACTGGTCACTGCTTCCTTGAATTCTTGTCCGTAATGAATGTCACCAAGTTGTTTGAAGATGGGCCCGTACTCAAATCCCATGTCTTTAAGAGTGTTGTACACATCCTTTGTTTCAATGACTGATGGACATCTCTTTAAAACAGTGTTGAGGTGAATGGTTTGTTGTTCGATCATAGCTGGACTGTCTTCATGACTGATGGTGCCTGATGCATGCACAGTAATAGAGGACTGAACCTGAAATGTGGTTGCATCCTTGGATGTCTCAATTGTGATTTTGAGAGGAGGGCAGTTCTTAGTTAGAACAAGCACACTCTGAAAGTTGATTGTGAGCTGAAATGAGTTCAGAGGTTTTTTTGGAATAGCAGTTTCCATTATGGATGCAAAAGCCAACTCAACATACAATGCCCCTGGAGCAATGGAGATGCCATTGTTCTTGTGCTCCCAAAGGAAGGAGGTTGTAGCTGCTGACAGGTTGCACTTGATTACTTTGCCATCACGTTTACTTGGACTTATCAGTGGATGTTGACTGCGAGAGACTGTGTCCTTTCCCTGTCTTACATCCTCAAAGTATACCTCATTCTTTTGACATTCAAACTGATACCTTGGGAAAGCAACAAGCTTCATTTCAAACCCTTTGTAGAACTCATCCCACTTCACATTGATCCCCAGTTCAAACAGTTTTGATACAGCTGTGAAAATTGTTTCATGGTCTTTATCAGGATGCACTGAAGGAAGCACTGTGGTGTCATTTCCCAGGATCTCCATGATGTACCTCTGCAGAGCCCGTCTTGGACCAATTTCCACAAAGACTGCATTCCTTGTGTGGTTGGAAACTGATTTAATTGCTTGTTCAAATGCAACAGGTTTTCGAATGTTTCTTGCCCAGTATTCACCTGTGACAAAGTCCCCTTGACGACACATCTCTCCTGTTACTGTAGAAAAAAGTTCACACTCCTTTTCATTTAGAGTTAAATGCCCAATGCTGTCTTTGATTTGGCCCAGTATAGGATCCATCATATGACTATGGTAGGCAGCGGGAACATCCAAGACATGAAGGAACATGTTTTTACCCTTGAACGTAGACTGAAGCTTCTGGTGCACATTATCAACTGCTTCTTTATCACCTGACAACACACATGACATAGAACTGTTCACAGCAGCTAGGCAAATCTTTCCTGTGTATGTAGGGAGAATTTCCAGAACATCTGGAACAGGAACGTTACTAACGACCAGCATCCTCCCACCCGTCACTTTGGTCTGCAGCACACTGCGATGGTAGACAACCTTTACTGCATCCTCAAGAGACAGCAGGCCAGAGCAATGAGCTGCTGCAATCTCTCCCACAGAGTGTCCAAGAACAATATCCGGTCTTATGCCCCAGTTCTTGAAAAGGTGAACAATTGCAACCTGGATTGCAAAGAGAAGTGGCTGGACAACGTTTGGTTTAGTGATATCTTCATTGTCATAGCAATTTGCAATCTTTTGCAAAATACTGGTGCATCTAAACTTCTGGAAGTAGTTTTCAACCTCTTTGACCTTGTCCCTAAATGCAGGTTCTTCTCTCAGTAGTTGCTTACACATTCCCCTATAAGTAATGCCATTCCCACAAAATACAAAAACTAATTTTAGGTCCTGTTTTGTTGGAGATAATTTCTTGTTCATGCTAGCTTTGAGTAGTGATTTTAATTCTGAGACAGATGATGCAGTGAAGATTTTCCGAAATTTGTGTGTTATGTGGCTTCTTCTGCAGGCAGCTGTATAAGCAAGAGCTTGTAGATCAACTGTCTCATCTGCTGAAATCCTCTGATACGTGTCAGCTATGCACAACTGAAGAGATTGATCCGTGGCTGCAGACAGTGGAAGCAGTTTTAGAGGTTCAAGAGTGTGGCTGTCAGAGACTGTTGATTGAACATACTCGCTGATGATGGCATGGGCATTGGTGCCACCAAACCCAAAGCTGTTTAATCCAGCCATTCTTATCCTGGATCCAGAGTAAAGCCATTTTTCAGCTCTGGTGGGGATTTTAAGATTGAGAGCTTTAGCATCTATGCTTGAATTTTCAGCTGAGTAGAACACGGAGGGGACAATGGTTTCATGTTTCATCATTAACATAATCTTTATGAGTCCTGCCACCCCTGCAGCAGATTCTGTATGTCCGATGTTACTCTTAACAGAGCCAATATACAGAGGCCCTGAGCTTGAAGGTCTTGCTTTGGCAATGATTTTTGAGATACTTCCTGCTTCAACCGGATCTCCTGCTGGTGTTCCAGTCCCATGAGCTTCTACATACTGGACATTTACTAGATAATTCTCAGAGGAGTAGATCATGCGCAGTAGAGCCTCCTGCTGGGTCATGGAGGGTTTGGTGATCGGTGTGACGGTGTGGCCATCTTGGTTTACTGCAGTCTTGTTCACAATTCCCCAAATACGATCAAAGTCCTCAAGAGCCTGAAAAAAGACATTTGCCTTATTTTAAACCATAAATGGATATAATATTAACATTATGAATAATTTAAAAATTAAATATCTACCTTTTTCAAAGGCTTCAGGAGGACTATACCACATCCCTCCCCTCTACCATAGCCGTCTGCTGTATGGCAGAATGGCTTGCTTGTGCCCTCAGGTGAGATCATCTTTGCCTTGCTGAGGGCCACAAAGACTCGAGGTTCAAGGATGCAGCTGACCCCTCCACACAGAGCCATTTCACAGTCCCCTAAGGATGAGGTAAAACAAGTAAGGGATAATCAACGGCTAGCTGTGCATTAAACGATTTGAATGCACGACGTGGAGGCGAAGAACCAACCGAAGCACAGTGGTGAATGTTTGCTTCTGCGAAGTGCATTCAAATCGTTAATCGTTCAAGCCGTTGATTATCCCGCTTATGCCATGGTCATTTGCCAGCATTCAGATATTAAAGATGTTTATAATATTTGCTGGCTTATTCATGGTAATTTGTAAAGTTATAGACAAGTTAAAACTAGTATTGTTATTTGTAGCGCAATATTTGACCGGAAGGGCAAAAATGACGGTTATTTTCGCTGTTTTGGCTCGTTAGCACTAGCATTCTGCCAGCTTCAAATCAGACACAGAGATGTGGTAAGTGCGGTAAGACCACATTTATTTGAATGAATTATAGAATGTATTTCAATTAATTGTCGATTGAGAGAGAGAGAGAGAGAGAGAGAGAGAGAGAGAGATGATCGTTGTGTGTACCTGCTTGCAGCGTCTGCGCATCTCTCTCTACAAACAATTACTTCAAAAACAGCAATTTTATCACCTCGTTGCAGGGGAATATAATGTAGCGATCTAGTATATATATTTTATTTTAGTAATACAAAAAGTATGTTCTAGTAATGGCAACAAGTTTATGTGTGTGTGCAGCACAATCTGCGATCTTCAACCTCTCTCTCTCTCTCTTTCTCTCTCTCCCCGTGTGTGTGTGTGTGTGTGTGTGTGTGTGTGTGTGAGCGAGTGATGGGTGTTGGTTAGTGTGCATCAATTAAAGCAGCGCATTAATATGGAATGGTGATTAAACTGACCTGGAACTACCTTTGCAGCTAAACGAATTTAATCATCACCTGCCAGCCAATCAGAATATAGTATTCAGACAGACCATGGCATAAGGATAATTAACAATGTGAATATCAAGCAATGAACAGACTTCAGAGTTAAAATAGTTTCAATACCTTGTCTAATGGCCTGACATGCAGAATGAAGGGCAACAAGGGATGAAGAACATGCACTGTCAATGGCAAATGAAGGTCCAAACAGGTTGAAGACAAAGGAAATTCTGTTGGCAGCTACACTCATAGCAGTTCCGGTGCCATTATAGTGGGTTATTGTGCTGGGACAGTTGTTCAAAAGTGTCTCATAGTCCCTGTTCATAAGTCCTGAAATCAAACACAATAATGTATCAGTATCCCAAAGTTAAAAACAAACAAAAACGTAAACTTGCATTAGATTTATCTAATGTATGTACCTATGTAAACCCCTGTTCTGGTCCCGCTCACTTTTTCCAAGGGTATCCCAGCATCCTCTAGAGCTCGGTATGCACACTGCAGCAACAGTTTCTGCTGAGGGTCCATGTAATCAGATTCCGCCTCGCTGATGCCAAAGAGCTTGTGATCAAACTCATTGAATCTGCAAAAAATATACTCTTTTACTTCATAATTTCACCTTTTTACTAACTATAAACCTCAAATGAACAGATTATTCCTACCCTTCAATGAGAGCAGCTTTGGTCGTCTGTGTTTTTCCTGGTTTGCTCTCATTAGGATGAAACCACTCTGATGTGTCAAATCTTTCATCTGGAATCTGTTCCACACAGTTCCTTCCCTCTACAAGAACATTCCAGAAACTATCAACACCCTCACCTGTGAAGGTAGGAGATAGTCATGCAAATGCACACGCATTGTCACAAAATAGGTAACACAGTAGTACATAACACATTTACCTCCTGGGAAGTTGCATCCGATTCCAATGATAGCAATATCCTCGTCCATTTTAGCGATGATTTTTTTTCAAAGATCATTAGGTCTCTTAAAAACAAAAGCTTAAAACTTAAAAACAAAGCATAAGCATCTCTCAGCTCTGCTGGTCTCCTCGTGGTTGTGGCCAGTATTCATCAGCTCCCAGTAACATCTAGGCATTTTTATAAAGCCTTTCACAACTGAAAACCAATGGGAAAGCACTTTTCTTTCAACAAAGGGTCTTTAAATGTGCAATCCTTCCTCTTGTAACCAGTAATTGTGGTGGTTTGAAACAAAACTCTGTAATTACAGACTTGGGTAAAGATGCAAACAATGATCGCAGTTTCCCTCACTGGACACAACAAAGCTATTGTCTTAAAGCTATTGGGGTGAATCTCTAATCTAATTCATGATCGGCTTTAATTGGCTTCCATTTAGAAACATGTAACAAATGATGAGAAGAAAGGACCTGAATGTGTGTAGGCCACCAATTTAAAATAAGGTAACCAATGATTATCTCAGCACACCTAACATGATACCTGCAATTTCAGACTGAATGGTTTACTGCTAGTCTTTTATTCTGGGCCTCTGAAAAAGATCCATGAAATTAAGCCAAATTAATTTCAGTGTTCATTTCAATCTCAAACAAAATCCCAGCTTAACATTTTTACTTTCAGGAGACGACAAGGAAATAGGCATTTTTTTTAAACTTTATTTATAGTCTTGCTAAATTAATTTCTGAGATAAATAGAAATAAACATGTATTTAACTTCAAAAGAAAGCACACTAATCATTTTTCAAACACATAAATATAGGTGCAGTCACCTGAGCCATACACACACATGCAGACAACCAAAATGTGGTGGAGGATGGGGAAAGAGGCTTTTAGCAACCCCTGGAAGAGTATATTCAAATAAATAACTTAATGAATAGAAGTAGGGGCTAGTAAGGTCCATTGGAAACACTAGGCAAACATCTACAGTACTCAGAGTCAATTGTTCAGATGCTTTTACAGATATATTTATTCTGTATCTGTTAAAATAATACTGACATTCTGAAGTCACATTCGTAATTTGGTTTGTGGTTTAGGGCTGCATGGAAAAAGTGAACAATCTATACTACTATGGTTACTGATAATGGGACAACCTGCTTTGCCATTTGCTTTCAAGTAAAATGCACCATTTATGAGCTTCCTGTTTTTATCCATTCCATAAAATGACTTATAAACAAGTGCTTCAATCTGGTGACTGGGTAACAAATAATAGGGTGAATAAAACATATAATGAACATCATCCTCTTCCTGTTATTGCTTCTTAAAACAAAGCAAAGAATTTACATTATTTCATTTGTAGCCATTACCTATTGGTTCAATGCTCCGGCATATATACTTTTGGGATCAATTTACCTTCTCAAATTAATGGAAATTATATCTGAATTTCTGTTAGTTTAGTATTTCAAAGACAACGTGTTGCCTGAAAAATGAAAAATATTAAGAGAGAAGGCTAGAATTCATTCAAAAGCCTTTCTTGTTACAAACATTTATATTTACAAGTAAAGTAAGATTGTGCCTTGAAATGTCTCTGTTGATCCAAGACTTCATCATCTGGGATCCAGTGACTTTCCCTCCAGGATCATCTGGATTTCCTTTGCCTCTAGAGTCTCGTAAGTTAGCAGGGCATCGGCCAGCAGCTTGTGTTCTTTGCTGTAGGTCTTAAGTAGCTTCTTTGCCCTTTCATACGAGTTCTGAAAAAGACAATTAGAAGATGAATTTACACAATCATCAGTCCAATATCACTTACAAACTAAAACTAAACACCTACCTGCAACAGCACCCTGACCTCCTGTTCTACAGCAGCCTGGGTCTCCGCGCTGTGGTTCGTCAGGTCACTGTAGGTCATGACCCCCAGCTGCTCAAAGCACAGAGAGGTGAGTGAACTGCAGTTACAGGTACAGTAGTAATGCACAAAGGCTTCACACAAGTTTCTGATTATGACAGGATCCTGACGTTAGAGATGAGTGGATGTGAGTGTAGTTTGGACCCTGCATGTGCGCTGCTCATTTTTGAGCGTGGAGTATGAACTTAGTGCCGGGAAGGGATTAGGATGAAACACAGATTTAAGTCTGGAATGTGAGCGCTTACACATCCCTAATGGCTTTGAGCACGTGGAAGGACTCAAATGGCTTCTCCAAACAGCTATTAGCTTCATTTATTTTTGAATATATTAAATATTTTCAATTGACCAACACATTTGCATTTTCATGGTTCTTTGATGCCCGATAATTGACATGCAGGTAAACAAATACATTTTTTAATTAGTGAATGTTTTGGTAAAAAAAGGATTTTATTTTAAGGTCACATAATGAATTTTTACCTTGTCACTCATTCCAAACCGTGTCACCATCATCTGTGCTATTTTAGTGGCTCCATCAAAATCACTGGATGCGCCTGTAGGAGGAACAAATAAAACATCATGATGTTGATATTTCCAAGAATTCAAAGTAGCAGTGATCAGTTAGGGACACCTCTCACCAGTAGTGATTTGATCATTTCCAAACACCAGTTCCTCAGCAACCCTGCCGCCCATGCTGATGTCCATCTGAGCCAGAAGCTGGGCCCGTGTCTCACTCCAGCGATCATTGTCTGGCAGCAAGGATACCTGAGAGAGACCAGAGGAACAAAGGTGGCAAAAAGCTTTCATTTCATGCAGGGCAGGCACTTTCTGCAAACTACTGTCAAATGTTGTTTTTTATGTCTTTATGTTTTATTCACTATAAAAACTCTTATTTTCAGATCTCAAGGCAGATGAGCTAAGAGCTCAAAAGTAGTTTTGTTTTAATATGTGAAATTGTCATTCAAAATCTATCGAAACACATAACTGTTAAATAATAATATTTTCCTTTTTAGAAGCCCAAAAGTCAGTGTGATTTCAACTTGTCCAAATTCTACACTACACATAATCCAGCAGCAAAAATAGTTTTTTTCTTCTTCAAATTAAATATTACAGTGTGTTAATAAATACTGTGTGTTTGAATGTTAAGTGTTAATACATTATTTAATGATTTACTTAAAGTGATCATTATATGATGGCAAATGCAATCTAAATGTAAAAATTTAAATGAGAAATGAGCATGCCGACTAAATATCCAACATTTTCCTATACTAATAAATTAACAAAAAACCTCTTATTTCGGCTAATGAACTACATTGTTACAATATTTCACACATCAGATTTAGACATTTTTATTAGTTAATCTGGGAAAAGTACTTAATGGAACATTAAGACCAGCTACTCACGTGACCAAGTGAAGGGCCACGTGGCATGATGGTAGCTTTGTTGATGGGCATTGCGTCTTTGGTGTAATAAGCCACTATAGCATGTCCAGATTCATGGTAGGCTGTGATCATCTTATTCCTGTTGTCAATCTCCACACTCCGGCGCTCTGGGCCTGGACAAACAGAGAAGAGAAAGTCAGGAAAGAATCTCTTGATCAAAGCATTAATCCCCATCACATGTTGCAGAGACTAAGCTGTACGTCCCTACTGGTCTCACCCATCAGGATCTTATCCTTCGCAAACTCCAGCTCCTTCATGGTCACCAGGTCTTTCCCATCGGCTGCTGCTTTCAGCGCTGCCTGGTTCACCAGGTTCTCCAGTTCGGCTCCAGAGAAACCCACTGTTCCCCTAGCAATGATCTCTGCATTAACAGCTACAAAACACACACAAACAGATTATTTTACTGGACTGTCCTAACAAGAATCTTTTAAAACATTTGTTTATTCTTAATCATTCTTACCAGAATCCACTTTAATTTTTTTCAAATACCACTCCAGGATTTCTGTGCGTCCCTTCACATCTGGTCTTGGGACCGTGACCTGCATGTCAAACCGGCCTGGTCTTACCAGAGCACTGAAATACACATTATCAAAAGAAGTATCACAAATACTGTATAACTTGACAGTAAAGCGTAAACTAGACCATTTCAGATACATCGTGTCCTTTCAGAGAAATACATGTCTAGAAGGAAACAGTTAAAAGCAGTAAAATCTGCCTGCTATAAGTTCATGTTAAAGCAAGAGTCAAACATTCTTAGTTAAAGATGAATACCAATGGGATTTGTGGTTGTTGCTTTAATGCCTTTAAAGGATTTCTGCATATGTGAGCTGCTCTATGCTAATTATGGAACCCACGTGTGAGTCTATAAGTCTAAGCCTAGAGTTTGCATTAAATTATAAATATACCTGCATGTCAAAACGCTGAATTACAGGGATAGTTAACCAAATATTAAAATTCTGTCATGTAAATAAAATGTTCACCATATAAAGTGATAGTATCTCTTCCCAAGAGATACCAGTTGATTTATAATAGATTCATTTTACATGCATTTATAACACTTTTGGATCTTCTAAGTTTTGATTACCCGACTTCCAACTACTGAGGGGGAAATAAATTTCTCAGGTTTCAGAAATATCTCAATTTGAGTTTCACAGAAGTCTTAAGAGTATGGACATGAAGGTGAGTAAATGCTGACAGAATTTTCATTTTTGAGTGAACTATCCCTTTAACGGTGGCTGTAGAAACCTACTTGTCCAAAGCTTCAGCAAAGTTCGTAGCTCCAATCACAATGACTCCTTCATTGGGTTTAAACCTGAAATCATCAAATATTACAATCAGATCTGTGCAATTTCTAACAAAAAGAAGAAATGAACTGTAATAAAAAGCGACTGACTTACCCATCCATCTCAGCGAGCAGCTGGTTGATGGTTTGTCGCGAGTATGGGTGCATGGCAGACTCGATTCTCTTCCCTCCTACACTGTCCAGTTCATCGATAAATATTACACATGGTGCACTAGTTTTGGCTTCCTCTGTAAGAAAAAACAGTAAAGGAGCAATTTTATTAACAGCAGAAGCATTATGGGCAATACAAGACTGTTTTTCTTTAAAAGGCTTACTGAAAAGGTTTCTGATGCGACTCGCGCCGACTCCCACAAACATTTCGTCAAACTCTGACCCGGAGGCGTAGTAAAAGGGCACGTCTGCTTCGCCTGCTACAGCTCTAGCCAACAGGGTTTTTCCTGTTCCTGGAGGCCCCACAAGCAAGATACCTAAAATACACATCTAGTTTAGATATTTTATACAAATGAAAAACAAACAAAACAATTCCAGAATTAAATGAAGTAAAGAGTTTCACCTTTGGGAAGTTTACCACCGAGCACAGTGAATTTCTGGGGTTTTGCAGAAATGCAACAACATCCTGAAGTTCGTTTTTGGCCTCCTCTACACCTTTCACATGTTCAAAGGTGACATTCTTCATCTGAATGGGGTCCACGGCTGAATCCAGACCAGAGGTGGTGCGGAAACGAACTATATAGATACAAATATCAAATGAAGACTTAATCATATTGCATTCTAATCATCTGTTCAGAACACAAAGAGTCAAAAAACAACCAATAATTTCATATTAGAGCAACAAATCCTTTCATACATTATGTTTTTAAATTATTATAAAAGCTGCAAGAATAACAGCTACAGTCAAATGCATGCTATCAGTATATTTTAGACAAGCAAATATAAGGAAAGAATAAAATAGGAAACAAACCAGTGTCGGAAAACGACCCTTTACCCGAGAAGAGAGGGCTTCTGGACACACCATACAGACCCACCAGTAGGAGGACAATAATAATCAGACGTGTCCTCTTTACAGAATCTGTTAGAAACAGCAGTAGTAAGAACAACATTTCTGCAGCAAACACGTTTTTTTCCTATTTAACTAATGTTAGATACGATGTTTTAAAAAGCCCTAAAGGCATTACCCTGAGTCCTCTGTGTCAAAGCCTGAGCTTTCATGATGCCCTCTGTGAAGCCCGTCTTGAAAGCATCCCGGTGAGATTCTGACAAGCCATTCTGTTTCAGTAGCTGTTCAAGATTCCACATGTCTCGCTTTTCCTTCATAAAGAGGCTCTGAAGAGGATAGAGAAAAGGATTCAGAAAATACAAATAAAAGGCAAAGGAAAAATACAAGAAAACAGGTTAAGAACATTCAGATATTTCTATTGTATTTCTGAGAGCAGACTTGCCTTAACTATTATTTCCTCAGTCTCATTTAAGCCTACTAACCTTCATAAAGGCTGGCATGTAATTCTCTGCATCTACTGGACCTTCAAAACCAGACTGCTGATGTCTGGTCTTGGACCTCATTGTCTTGAAACCTCGGTTTTGGACCCATACTAAAGCATAAACACAAAAAGACACACATCAAAACAAACCCACAAATTAATTTATAGCTATAATGTAACCGAGTAAAAAAAAAGATAATCATAACAATAACTATACAAGCATCCACACCAACGTTCGTTTAACATAAGTGAGCACTGCAGTTTTGTCGTCTGTTTCTTTAAATGTTCAAGCTCTTTAAAACAGGGTGGATTGTTTTCATTGTTCACCAGCAAAAAAAAAAATTATATTCTAAAATGATTTCAACAAATAACGTTTATCTATGTTTTTTCATTATAGTTGCGGTGTGAACTTCACTATTCCCATAGAATTATAACAATTATTAAAGCTTCATCGTTAGAGTTATTGTTAAAGTTAACGTCCTTTATGTGAACGCCTCTTTAGCTTTTGGTCACTTGTAGGTAAAGATTACATTGCAGATGATGCAGATCTATGCAGGCTGTCTGGACGGGGCTGGAACATGGCCTGCGAAACACCGGAGAGCCAAAGAGTCCCGTGTGTTTGTGAGAGAACCCTGTGTTAACAAGAAGACATACAATTGAATTTATATCAATCACTTTGATGAGAATACAATGGGATATTTGTGTCTTTTTAAGACTAAAAAGCTGTTGGGAATCTTGTTTGTGCATAAAACAGAATATTTCAACATCCTAATACATTTGTTGCGTATTTATCTACTTGTGATCTAGCTTGCACAAAGTATTCAAGTACAACAGGTTTGTAATGGTACAGTGTCATTTTCTGTGAAGCTGGACCACCCTACATTTAATTTATCAACAGCACAATGTTGATAAAGAAGATTACATGTGATTGTAAGGAAATAAACCTAATTATTGAGCTACCAACATTTCACAGAGACTAATATACTTCTAAACACGACATCCCCTCATATTGTGGGTAACCTCACCATATTTGTTTTGGAAGAAGGAGGGGGCAGAAATGTGAGTCGTCCTCCATGCTGTTGAGTGTTGAGCAGCGCTGGAGATGGATTTCTCCTCTGGATCTATAGAAGGCAGCAGGCGCTCCAGAACATCATGTACATGACTGAACCTCAGCTCTGACAGACCCAGGTCCCTTAAGTTGACTTTGGGCTGTGAAAACAGGCCAGTTAACATTTTTAGTACTGCATTTTAATTTAGTATTATTTTGAATATTTGTATATGTCTATATAGTTTTTATTCTTTTCTTTTTTAAGTTTTAGTTATTTTAGGACATCAGGTTAAACTAAATAAAAATAATAAATGTTGCACTGGCAACTGGCTCCAATAAAGTACTTTTTTTCCAAGTTTATATATAGGCCTATTTTACTTCAAGTAATACAACTGGTTTGCTTTTAGTTAACTATAATAACCTAGAGTAAACACATGCACATGATATAAAGCAGTGCATGCTCATACCTCACAGAGAAGTGGGTCATGTTCAGGTGAGAGGTCTCTCTGTAGACTCTGCACTGATGTGGTTACGGCCGAGTTGGCTGAACTCTTCAGGTACTGGACTACATTGATCAGATGGGTCAAAGGCACCGTTCCTAAAAAACATTTGGGTCACATTGCATAATCTAGTGTGGAAAATACTGGTTAGCAAATAAAAGAATAAAAAGTGCAATAGACTGGCAGTCTTTGAATGATCATAAATACAAAGTGACTGATAAGCTCTCTATATATGATTGTTAATAGAGTATGTTGTCTGTAGGTCAGTTATGTCACTCCTGAAACTTGCCTCCAGACACGTTCACACTCAGTCTCTCTACAACTGTAGTTGTTGTTGTATAACAGCATGAAGGTACTTTTACATTACAATGTCATCAGAAAACACAAATTAACTAAAAATACATGCATGTGGAATACCTGTATATAGTATATATATACAGTTGTTGTTCAATCAACAATGAAGACATACTAAGAAGAATCTCAACAGATGGAAATGAAGTCAAGTAACGTTAGATGATGTAATCTGTTTGAAGAGTGACTACAGGTCTATAGCGTCAAAATGAGCCAGAAATAAATAAATACACTTTTAACAGTAAACTATATTACTGTTTTAAATATCTATTTTAATCAGATTGCATTGACACGGTTCAGTAAAGTTATCTCCTTCTCGGTCACTATTACTCGCTAAAGCCACTCATTTGTTTAACAAAAAGGCCTTTAAAATAACAATTAAATGTCCTCATACCTGCGACTGAAAGGTTGTAGGTAGAGAAAACATATTTTGCTTAGATTTTCGCTGAGAGGTTTTCTTGCGCTCCTCTGGCTCCTGTCAAATCCGCTGCTCTTCTAGTCTTCGGTTATGAGCACCAGCGTTGTTAATCTCACCGGTGAGTCCATCCTTACCATTGTTCACCGAAAGACAACGTTGTTAAATTCAGCGAATCAATCGCTATTACATACGTCTTCACTTCTTCGGCGGTGGTCTATATCAACAATCATTGCCTTTACTGCCGCCTGCTGGACAATAACGGTAAGGCGTGAAAAAAGTATTTTGTTTATTACCGTATTAACAATTTTTAAATCAACTATAACATAGAATCATAAAATAACCCCATTACAAGCCAATACGATTACAAACGTTAGAAAAATAATAAAACGTCAATCAGTTAAATAGATGGCCATTCAATTTTGTTCAATTTCTTATTCAAATCAAAATAAATATTTAAAATGAAGCGAAAACAACCACAAAGGAGGGTTTTATAATGAGGATACCGTGCCTGTAATATCACAGTAAAACAAGCCCAGTGTTTTCTGTTTAGCGTCCTCTAGTGTCCGCGTAGCATGTGGCCATGAAGCGCATGTTGTGGCTAGGTTTTCGCCTGTAAAAACATTGGATTATATTCTTTATTATTTATATGATACACCATTTTGGGGGTATACATATTGTGATGATAACATACAATTACATTATAACCAAAATGGCGTGTTGGAATCGTCTGAAAACGCACATTTATGAGCTAGAGATTAGTTAGCTTTACTTCCGGGTTATTTAAAGACTCCCACAAGAAAATAAACCACCTAGTTAAATAACAATATGCTGTGAGAGACATATTTGACTGTTTTTGTTTCCTGTGCTCCATGCGCCCAACTTTCAGTAAAGCAGTCAAAATAAATATAATAAAATGATTAGATAACAAGAACAAAGAATTCACACCATCACAGTTTACAATTGTATTTCTATACGACTATGGTTTATATACAAGGCTTATAAAATGATAAGCCTTTTTTGTCTAATTATAAAATTAGACAAAATTACTGTCTTTTTTATTTACATTTACTTTTAATTTTACACCTTTTATGTTTTTACTTTTTATATATTTGTAATAAACAACAAGTAGGATTATGTGGATTTATAATCTCTTTTTATTCAAAACAGAAATTCAGTGTTTTAATGGTATTTGCATTTATTTGTTTCACTTAGTTGAATAAAACATAATGGAGAAAAAGGAAATTGTTAAGTGTATATTCTCAAAAGATTATATCTATTTATCTAATACACACACACACACACACACATATATTATCTTTAGATAATCTTGCTTCTCATCTACAAATACAGGATTCTAAATGAAATGCAGCTGGAATTGCTCTTAAAGCCTTCCGTCATCGCGCATCAAAGTACTTCCGCTGTGTAGAGGCTCCCTGGAAGTTGCATCAGGCAGACTTAAAGCCGCCGCTCTGTGGTTTCGAGGCCGTGCTATAAAATAACGACAAATCTAAGCATCTACAAGCGACACTGTTCTTTCACGGTCCGACGTCTTTCATCTGTTAAAGTAATCGCAGTAATATCGCATGTCCAATATACAGAACCTCCAGTCCTTCGGTAAGTTACGTTAGCCGCATCGTGCACGAGCTAACAAACGGAAACCATCTCGAGCATTGTCCGATGCTCATCAATGTATCAGTGGGAAAATATTGATTAAATCCATAAAGGCAACGAATAACTAGCATTTTTCGTTAAAAATGACAAGTATGAGTAGAAACGTGGAGATATCGTAATTTTAAAACTAGAATTCACGGAGAATTACGACGCGTTTTTAGACAACCTCTTTTCCTATTTATACCCCTCTTGACTAAACATTGTTGCCTTTTAGTTTAACGTGTAAGATTACTTTTAAAAGTTTTTATCCAGTAATCAAATAAAGTGTATGTTTGTGTCCAGATTTTGTTTAAGAAATCACATAAACCACAATCAGATGTTCCTCATTGTTTGGTCTCCTTCCCATTGTTTCAATTCATCTTCAGAGCACATATGTGAGAGTCACTTCTCCTAACCAAGACTTAACGCTTTTATTGTTTCTCTGTAGATCCCTTTGCTGATGCAACTAAGGGTGACGACTTGCTCCCGGCTGGGACTGAGGATAAAATCCACATAAGGATTCAGCAACGGAACGGCCGCAAAACGCTGACCACAGTGCAAGGCATCGCCGATGATTATGATAAAAAGAAACTTGTGAAAGCCTTTAAAAAGGTATTTTCTGACTTCAGTTATTTGAAACCATTTCTCCCAAAGTGCCATTTGATGTTAAGTAATATTGCACTGTTTTATTTCATAGAAATTTGCCTGCAATGGTACAGTGATCGAGCACCCAGAGTATGGGGAGGTGATTCAGTTACAAGGGGACCAAAGGAAGAATATCTGTCAGTTTCTGATGGAGGTAAAGTATGCTTATGTTTGGAATATCATATTACTAGTTGCAAGCTGTTTCTCTTTACAAAGTCTGTTTGAATTGGTTAATTTGATTGCCCTTGTGGTTGTTTTTGACTACAAATCAAATTTGGTTTAAGCAGTCACTCATTTTCATCCTCTATTTTGCAGATCAACATCGTGAAGGAAGAGCAGTTGAAAGTTCACGGATTTTAAAGTGCTGCCCCCCCCTGGGGCTTTCTAAAGGACTGCACGAGCATGTAGCAATCCTAGTATATTTATGGCAGGGTTTTTGTGACCATATGCTAACAACACTGACAGCAGGGTAAAACGGTTTGTTTTTAGCATTCATAATAACAATAATAATGACCTCAAGCGGACCACTTATTCCAGGCTGGTCTGAATTAGATCCGGAATCTTTGTTGCTGATGTTTGTGAACGTTTTATGATAGATGGACTCAATTGCACGATATCTTTTTATCAAGAACAATAAAATTATGTGACTTTGCACATTTGTGACCATTTGTCTTCTCTTGCTTAATAAAATGAAGTGCATGAATATTTATTGTAGTAAAGTATTTTAAGACTTAACTTTCAGGACTCATTTAAATCTAGATTGCACAAATTAAATGGGTGCTTGTATATTCGTTCCATGTAGATCGTATGAAGTCACAAAGTATTACGACTATATCTTTTAGTATTGCAATTGGATTAGAGTAATGGCAACTTAACAAGATACTTTTAAATATGTGCTTTTTTTTCTAGCATGGTCTAGAGGTTTATGAAGGAAGTTCTTGAAGGCATGTATTAAGTTTCATTGTGGTGCATTATTCGGAGGAAGTTTATAATATTGACTGTTTCTGGTTTGTGAGCTGCTTTTGTTCACTCTCGTAGTTTGGCTCATTGTCAGGGCTGGAAATCCTTTCAGCTGTGGCCTAAGTCTGCAGTGTCCTGGCTGTCCCGCCAGGCTCAAACATGAGCGTAATCCTCTTTAAAGGGCATGGAATGGCATTCATGACTGAGGGATGCTAATCTCATTGAGGCTGTGTGGGTATTTTGAACACGTTTTACCACAGCACGGCGGTCTGAAGTTTAATTTCTGAAAAATAATTACTTTGGACTAATAGCAATGATTAAACCGTTTAACTGTTTGTATTTTGGGAGAACACAAGGTCCTTTTAAGCTCATAAATACAACATGCGTGTGAAAAAGTGTTTGTGGGCATTTTGTTTCAACACAATAACTAAAAAAGTTTTAGTCATTCGTCAAACATGTTTCCTCTGTTTTAACTGCATGGAGATGACTTTTACCAAGCTGTAAAAACGGTGAGAAAAATTCTAAATATAAATAAAATGAACTTTAAAGCTAAAAGTTATTTTAAATGTTTCTGCTGTGAAAAACTAGACACCATCACAACCCTGTTGGTCTCTACTGGTAATTGGTCACCTTCTATTCGCTTGTTAAAACCAATAAATCCTAATTGAATATGTCCCAGAAAAGCAGTTTTAATGGATATTTGTAGAGGAAACCATTAGAATGTTCTGTGATGGTTCTATTGTTTTGTTTTCAGCAGGGTCAATATTGTAACAGCACAATTTTGTTTACAATTATCAGTCATTTTTACATATAACTTCTAAACCCCGTCTCTCATTGTTTGTGAATGAGATGTTTATCCTAGATGTATCCAACACTTAAACAAGTATATTAAGCAACAAAACAGCAATAATAGCCCAAACAAACGCTTTTTTTTTTAAATGCGTAGTTTTAATTGTAAATGACCATAACTTACTTTTACATATTCATAAAACCCTGCTTATTCATGAAACCTGTGAACGGGATTCTTTTAATATTTTATGTAGTACACTTATTTCGGTTGGTTAACAAACGAGATGTCTCGTTCTCATTGCAGTCAGTAACTAGACAAAAGTAAAGGTTGTTGAGCCATTTTGCGGATGAAAGTGACTAAGAACATTCAAAACCAGATTAATACACCACAGAAACACTAGTAAAGTGTTGACGCGAGAATCGTTTGGGCCGATTCGTGAGGTAATCGCTGCTTTTGTGAACCAATTCGAACGATTTATTCGACTCAAATAACGATTCGCTCGCTACCAGGGTCTCTGTTAATGTTTTGCGGAGTCCAGCTTGTCTATTAAGATGTATAGGAGTTTAGTGGCTGGTGTCTGAATAAGCCGGAAACAGATGGAGCACGTGTGGATGCCTGGGGCTGTCCACCGTCCTCTGCTCCACTCCATTACCTCCACCAGACAAACACACTGAGTTAATGATGGATGTCTCCGATTCATCAGCACACTCTTCCTGCTCTTAATGCTTTATTGTGTTCTTTCCCCCCACTCATTTTAACAATCGGTCCATTCATATATGAACAATTGATCTCTATCACTTTTTAAGAGGCGTAAAAGCCATTTTACAGCTCACTGCGTTTTATGCGCTTTTGAGTGTTTAAATATGAAAAATTAAAGGAATGGCTACGCATGCATATGTATTAATTCCACACGAGAGCTTGATGTTGGACAAAACTGTTAAATGGCCGTCTGGCAGTCAGCAGATTCCATTATTTGTGTTTGTGTTTAGCCAGAGGCCAGCCAGCTGTTGTTGTTTTTGTGTGGTATAGGTATTGCGTTCCCGAGCATTCAGCCTCTCAGCTCACGTCTCTATAAGCAGTGATTCAGCTTCAGACGCTGTTTCACTGCGGGTTGATATTGGTAATAATAATAGTGACACTGACCCCTACCTCCAGCTTTTTTCGAGTACCTGTCATATCTGACCAACAGGCTGAGAGGAAAATGCATGCAACAGCTTCTCTGTGCAGCTTGGACATAATGAAAAAGAAAATTCATCAATGCAAAAAACTAAAACCTGAAGAAAAGGCTAGCTTAAACCAGCCTGAGATGATTTGCTGGTCTTAATTTAAGTCATTCTGCAGTCTAGTGTTCTGTGGATTTAGCTGGTGAGGAAACTATCACCTGCTAAAGACTCTTAATTTCCAGCAGGACCAAAAAGTTCTATTACCTTTGAGATATGGAAAATGAATGTATGGATTCTTAACGTTCATCGTTGTGGAGTTAAATGCTAAATTAATGACAACCAGCATCCGAAACAGATCAAATACAAAAAAACTGTATTTCAAACACATAATGTGCGATTTCATGGATTTTCATGCAATTTTAATAAAAACACTTAAACAAGTATTAAAATAAATGAAAAAAATCTAAGAAATTATTAACAAATTGCTTAATAATAATAATAATAAAGATAATAAAAAGTTTAATAAATTCCTCAAAATCAATGTGACAACCTGCCCCAACCTGACATTTATGAAATATTCCCTTGTCTTGAACATGGTTATTATCATTAACTACAACTATTAAAAAACACTTGTTAATTGAATTAAAGCTGAAATGAAATAAAATAAAAATATTAGATGAAAAAAATTAAACAAGTGGAAATGTGATATTACTGATACAAGTTCAAGCACTAATATTAACTAATTGTAAATTAATTAAAAAAAGAAAAAACTGAACAAAATGCATTAAACCTAAATAGTAATACTTACAAAACTAAGGAAAATGAGAAAGCTAAACATTCAAATAAAATATCCTTTAAAAATATGATTAAAACTATAATAGAATACCAAAATTCCACTGGTCCTGAGAACATATCAACTTTTCAGTTATACCTTAATTACAGTCTATCCCTGATTTATTTTCCCTTGTTCATCCAGCAACTTTTACAAAATATATGATGATGTATTTATTTACATTTTCTGGATGATACAATTATTCTAATTTAAGGATTAGTTGTTTAAAGTAAACATAAAACTCCTTATAGTTACTCTTATACATTAGCCAATTGCCTCTCTGCTATCTGTGTGGACTCTTAATTTAGATAATTATTCCTTATTCCTCTGAGAAAGAAAGAAAGAAAGAAAGAAAGAAAGAAAGAAAGGAAGGAAGAAAGAAAGAAAGAAAGAAAGAAAGAAAGAAAGAAAGAAAGAAAGAAAAGAAATGCTCAGAGAAGAAAAGTGCCATTGTTTGGTCACGTGTCTCTTTGTGAGAGTGCTGTCTGTACAAATTAATCTCTGTGTCAGTACTTTTGAAACCAGCAGATGGCGATATATAATTGATATCGCTGTACACCTACCTTGCCAATTTATCACTTTTGATAGATTAAAAATCAAATATTAAAACTGTTTTCTGCGCAGATCTTTAAGCAGACGCATCCTATACACCGATAACATATTCCGTTGAAAGCAAAGCACTGTAGGCCTCTATAAAAGTGTAATGAATGCTGACATAACATATGGTGTCAGTCCCTCGGAGCCCGAACACCCCCCTCTTTTCACTCTACACACTCAACCTCAAAACAGCAGCTCCTCAAAATGATGGCATTCATCCAGTTCCTCTGTTCTAGTCTTAGCTCAACCTTCATCAACGGAGCAGGTTGCCAGACACATCCGCGCTTGCTTTCAGAGACACCTGAGTTTCTAGATTATACCTGGTTCAGTGACCATGACGGGTGCGGATCTGCATTTGTAATGTTTTGGGAAGGAGGTGTGGAGCCTTTGCTGCTAATAGCACTAAAATATCCCAATTAAAATAGGGAACAGGGGACTATGTGTTTTCATTGGCTCGTGCTCACGGTGTCGGCATCTGCCAGGGAAATGGATGGTCTGGCGTCGCTACAATATGTTTCTATGAGTGATCCATTTTTAGAGATGAGAAGGGAGTCATTGAGAATGGCTGTGTACCATATGACATGCACGCAAAAAAAATCACACTTACACTTTCTTAACATGCTCAGATATGTACAGGGTTAATTGGTGAGACACAACAAACTTGATCATAATTACATCTTGTGGATTTTTATGCTGGTTCCTTTTGGCTTTTGTGGGTCATCGTGGATGCCTCAGGTGTTTTGTTCATGGAGATAAGCTTCGTAAAGTCAGCCAGAGAGTATTAAACAGCTTTGATTGGAAATAGATAGAACTGGTGATGAAAGTAATGCTCTGGGCCTCATAGTAAACAACAGCAACGTTCCAAAACCTAGCGAGCTTCCTATCTAGACAGCTCTAGGCCTCACAGGCTTGGTCCCGACATGAAGGCTGTTTGAAACAGTAAACAGAATATTAATTATTACCATCTAAGATATTCTAGCCAAAATTTAAGGCAGAATTACATGTGTCCTCATTTATGTATTCCAGAACAAAATCCTATCCATCCATCCATCCATCCATCCATCCATCCATCCATCCATCCATCCATATAAAATTAAACTTGATTTCCTTCAGCTAGTTGCGACATTCCAATGCAAAATTTCTCGTTTTAATTTAGCAATAAAAGAACTCAAATTAAATAAATATAAAAAAAAAATAGAAATTGTTTTTTAGATATAGAATTTTTTTTTTAAGACAAAAACATGACAAAATTACTAAAACTTTAAATTTAAAGTGAAAACAGAATACATATGAAAAATGTAAAGTAACAATAAAAGCTTAAATTATTTCTCAATAATAATAAAATAAGAGTTTAGAAACCAAAAATTATTAAGAAAAACATAGTCAACAATTCTTTTAAATATAAATCAATGCATTACTGCAAATGTAATAAAAAATGACCATTTCACCCTATATTTGAATATGCTATGTATTTTATGCAGTGAGAATATATTATTTAGGCCATCCAGAACTTAGCATCTACCAGGTTCCCTCAACAAAAAACTAACATCATTTTCAAAATGCTTTTAGAATATTGTAGAAAATAAGCTCTGCCACCAACAAAGCACATTTTGTGCATCATGATACGTTTTAAAACCTAAACACAACCGTCAGAAGTAAAAAGCTCAACTATATAAGATCAGGCTATAAATTATAACTGGGTCGTATGACTTCAATGTCACCCCCATCACCATTAAGCTTCCAGAAACTATTTCAGACTTTATTTAAAAATATTTAAAAATGATGAACTATAAGTCACTATGAACACAATGAGACTGTAAAAGCAGACTAGCGAGTATTATTTCACCTGTTCAATGTCCCTGACAGCATTGTACCACGTAGCCACTTGTTAGCTGCCTATTTCAAGACAAGTAAAAGCGTTAGAAAACACAAGTGATATTGATAATGGAACCAAAAGTGCTAAAATGCTAACAAGTTTTGGCCTACAAAAATACAACATCCCTTCAGCACTAGAGATTTCTTTGTTAGCTTAGCAACATGCTAACACGTCTGTGATTGTGGTGATTTTGTAACAACTCCATTTATTTACTCCCCATGTTATTCCAAACTCGTTTGCTGTTCTGTTTTTTGCTGAACACAAAAGACGACGTAGTTTTTCCATAGAGATATTTCCATACAAAGGACATATTTGACCATGTCTGTCAAACACAAAAAAAAGCACACAAAAGGCACTTAAAATAGTACAAATGCCTATATTCCTAGTCTTCAGAAGCCACACCGTAGTTTAGTGAGAGAAACAAACTAAACATTTAGGACTTTACTGTAAGCAGTAGGCAGTTATTAAGTGCCTCACAAGATTTTGAAACAGAGCTTATTAAAAATATAAATGCATGAAAAACTAAATTTAAGGACCTTACATCACAAAATCTGTGCATCAATGTCAAGTCTTCAAGTTATGCAACGGCATCTGTGAACTGTACGCTTTCATGTGCTTCCACAATCTGTGCATCCTCGACATGCTCCATACATGAGGAATGTGCATGTGTCTCTACTTGTTTTTGGCCAGTTGCTGCAGTATGTGTCGGCCGGTCTGTTGCAGTATGGGAGCGTGTTTTGAGACAGGAGAAGATGACGACCCCCTACAGAGAAGCCTAGCTGCTCGCTGCATTTCTGAGAGATTTCAAGTGATTTACAGCCTCCTGTCGCACACAGACAGACAACTTGACAGATATACACACACACAGTCAGACAGGCTCGTAACACGCAGACAGACATACAGACAGGACTGAATACCAGCCGCCTGCCTTCGACTGAGGACATACGAACTTTATAGAATTTCATTAGACTAGAACTTCAATATCAGCCATGTTTGTGGTTGGGCAAAGTATGTTGTAGGGCTATGTTTTATTGTCTATAATATTTAATGATATTTGTGCCAGCTTGTGTGCTGTATTAGTAGGGTACACACTATTATCAAAATGAGAAAACTTCCTAATTGTGGGCAACACTTTCATTAAAATAGCATTGAAAGATAATTTTCATTAAGTGTTCTTAAGTATATTCCATTCACTAGAGTCACAAAAAATATACAATAAATAAAATATTTTCTATAGATTTAAATCAAACCAATCCCTTTCAAAACGAATCACAGCGATCAAACATTTAATGCAAAGTAAAAATATTTTAGCACTTGCAAACAGTTTGGGGTTATGAAATGATTCCTTGGTTAAAAATCTTTAAAGTAGATAATTTTTTCAGTAAAATGAGGAAATGTTTTAATGAGAAGGCAGGCAGAAGGTTATTGTGCAATAACAGCATGGCTAAGTCATGGTTGTTTTACAGAATATTTATCTGCCAAAATGATTAGCAAATTATTTTTAATTTGTATATTTCTTATAAAAACTGTTCATATTTTGTATTGATCTGAAAAGGTGGCACTTAGCTTGCTGTTATCAATAGTCTGTGTAGGAAAGGGAAGATGTTCTGAAAAGCACTTCTTTAGATTACTTAATTTTTAGAATTATGTTATGTTTTTTCTGGACTTTGAAAAGGGTGGCAAAAACTTAAATATCCAAAATTGCATCCCTCACACACGCATACACAAAAAGTCAAATCAAAACGTAATTTTTCACAGGTGTTTACCTGTTTTATTTGGAATTACGCATTGCATCGTGTTGTTTTTTAGAGTTAAAGAAAATGTACATTATTAAACAGCAGTCCTTACCAGTACCTTTTCCTTTTTTACATGCATTCTCATTAACAGTGCATAAAAATGTATCGTTTAATTAGATCTGAACAAAACTCACTCGTATTTTCATGCAAATTCCCCGATGAAGACATTACCTCCATAGAGGCAGAACACAGGCTACTGTAAATACCCTAATTGACTAAACAAACATTTGTCTTGATCAAACAGTCTTAATGTAACAACATAATCCCACTTCCTCTATTCTAATGAGCCGCACTCATTTCAAACCGCAATTCTATTAGAACTTAAAATATCATTAAGCAAATGTAATGAATGCATTTTGTTTTGTTCAGCTCTCTGAATGTGTTTATAATGTATTATTTCACCACAACTGTTTCAAAAACTTAATTAAAAATCATATGTAAGCTTAGAGTGTTTTGTTAAATTCAAATGTAATTCTTTAACCAAAAAAACCCTTTGAATGGCTCACTATGCTCCTTATGTTTATATAATACGCAAATGAATTAACAGAAACATATCTAAAATTCAACATGATGGAGATTTTGGTTTGCTTTGACATTTACCTTTTCCCAAAAGACAGGGTTTAAGACATAAAATCCTTCCTTTCTCACATTTTCTGTTCCATCGTCTTATTTTAATCTTCCATTCTCATTCCAACACTGTCAAACTTTTAAAAAGTGGACCAAAGTGCTTTTAAATAGCATGGAGCATGACTAATGAGAGAAACATGTTAAAATCATTGCAAAAAAAGTCCTTGGAAGACAAATGAATTTTCAGCAGAATAATTAACTTAATTAACAAATTTGCATGCATATTCATCAAGCTATTGAAGTCTCTCCAGCCCGGCTTGATGAACGCTGCCGTAATAACCATCTCATTTACATTCTACCATCTACTGCTATTTAGAGATGAAAATGAAAAATAAAAGAAGTGGCACATTTCTGAATGCACACGCACGCAGGATCGTCTGGTGTGTGGTTTCACAGCATCGTAGCCCACGTTTGCTCTATCGTGTTGCTGTATCGCTGTAATGAGCTCCAGAGGAAGGCTCTCTCTCTGTGTGTGTGTGTGTGTGTGTCTCCTGCCCTCGGCCCCATCCTCTCATCCTCTCCCGGGCATTGTGTTGGCAGCCGTCCCTGACTTGCAGTTCTCTGGGGCTGGCAGACTGTGCTACCCGCTGTCTCTGCAGGGCAATCTTAACAGGCAGCAAGGTGTAACAGCACAGACTGCCACACAAGGCCCGAGGATACCATCGCAACCCAGCCCACCTCAAACACACACGCTCATCCAAACAGGCATCAGTGCTTAAATTGTAGCTGCATTTTTCTACATTATCCAAGCATCTTGTTTGCCACTTTTATTCACAATATTATATGAATTTACATTTACAATTATTTATTTGGCAGGTGCTTTTTTCAACGTGACTTACATTGTATACACTTCAGTTCATGGGAATCGAACCCATGACCTTGGAGTTGCTAAAGTCATGCTCTACTGTTTGAGATACAGGAAAAAAATGGAGGGAAAGGTGGGAACAGAGATTCTGCAAGAGAGAGTGTTGCAAGTCAGATTCAACCTAAAAAACAAATACGCTCTCATCCAAGCAGGCATCGGTGTTTGGATTGTAGTTGCATAATTCTGCTTTATTCAAGCATCTTATTTTCTTCTTTTGCCAATTCTTTTGCAGTATTATATGAATTTACAGTTACAATTATGCTTTTGCCAGATACGTTTCTCCAAGATATAGCCTACACTTTATCAGTTCATGCATTCCCTGGGATTTGAACCTATGACCTTGGCCTACTGTTTAAGCTACAGGAATGCAATTAAGAAAAAATGGCAAATGGAATGCAAACAGGAAAAAAATGAAGAGAAAAATAGGGAACAGGAATTCATCAACATAAATTTGCAACAGTGTTTCAAATCAGATTCAACTTCAAACACAAATCCTTATGCAGCAAGCATCAGTGCTTTAATTGTAGCTGCATTTTTCTGCATTATCCAAGCATATTTTTCTTTTGCCACTTTTACTCACAATCTTATATGAATTTACATTTTCAGTTTTTGGCAAAAAAGCATTTGGCAAACGCTTTCATCCAACTTTATACTGAATACACTTTATCAGTTTATGCTTTCCCTGGGAATCAAACCCATGACCTTGGTGTTGCTAGCTTCATGCTCTACTGTTTGAGCTACAGGAATGCAAATAAGATATACATATCAAAAATTGGAGGGAAAGGTGGGAACAGAAATTCAGCAAACGAAAGTGCAACCTCAAACACACAAGTTTTTTCAAGTAAGCATCAGTGCATTATTTGTAGTTACATAATTCTGCTTTAAGCATCTGATTTTTATTATTTTGCCAATTTATTAAATTTTTATTTTGAAATTATGCATTTGGTGGATGATTATCCAAAGCTACTTATATTGCCTTCAAGATTTACACTTTATTAGTTCATGCATTCCATGGGAATCGAACCCATGACCAGCATACATTTGCAACATGACGTTTCAAGTCAGATTCAATTTCAAACACATGCTTATCCAAGCCAGCATCATTGCATTAGTTGTTACTGCATTTTGATGCATTATCCAAGCACATTTATTTTTCTTTTGCCACTTTTATTCACAGTACTATATGAATTTACACTTACATGCATTTGGCAGATGCATTTATCCAACACAATGTACATGCATTCGAGGTTACATGTATCAGATCATGCATTACCTAGGCATCAACCCCATGATTTTGGCAAATGCTACTTTTGCTTGTATCTTCTGCTTGAACTCCAGACATGCAAATAGGAAAGAAAATGGCAATTTGGAAAAAAGGAGGGGAATAGAAATAGAAATAGAATAGGAGTAAAATAGGAGAAATAGAATCGGAGTAAAAATGAGTATCAGATCACATACACTAGCCACAATGCCACGGCTCCAGTTGAAGCATTTAATTGAAAGTTACATGAAAACCGCAATTCATCAGCTGCTTTTCTGTGTGATTTTTGGGGTATTGTTCTATTATTCAGTCACCTTCAGGTACTTTTAAACATGTATGCTGTTATTTTACTTTCAGCTCCACCATTACATTACATTAACAGCCATACATGTATTCCCTGGGAATCGAACCCATGACCTTGACAGTTTTAGTGTCATGCGCTTCTGATCAAGCTACAGGAAGGATTTTTCTCCGCAGATTTTTTAAAACCCAAAATATGTGTAAAGGCAGCATATTTATATGCATGGCGATGCATATAATTAGTGTACATGTTATATGTCCAACATTTATGTTGCTTTTTAAAATATTTTGTCATTTTTGGAACTTTAAAGATCTGCATGATAAGCTACATCTTTATGTGTATTCCAAAAAAAAAATAACAGCATATGTATTTTATACAACATGAGGGTGATTAAATAATGATGGGGGGGGGGCATAGAATTTATGAGCATACAACAATATTTATGAAAACAACTGATTTATGAATCTATGGGTGTGGATGACAGTTTTTATAAAATTGCTGGAAAATGCTTCAAACAAATGTTCAGATTGCAGAAAAATGAAGATGGGAAGTTTTAATGGTTTATTTCATTATTTTTTGTCATTTTAAATTTAAGAGAGCGTGTTTCTTTGCATATGGAACAATTAGGAAGTGACAGCAATCCACAGACATGTTTGAGAGGTTCATTAGAATTGTTCTGAAACAGAGAAATCACCCAAAGGCCTAACCTGATCACCAATCTTATGACGGTTTCAACTGAACGTAACATATGCTCGACATATTCTAGAGGGCTATGTTTCAAACAGCAGCATCTCCCTAAAGATTCATTCATCAGATTTATAGAGTAGTGGATCAAAAACAGGGAGATGAGTCTGTATTGTGTTAATGCATGTCATTTTTAGCAGTGTGTGACATTTTTATTAAGTTTCATGAAATGTGATGAGACAGTCAAAGGGGGGGTTGTAAGTGTGGATAATTTGCACATTAGAGATTTTAAAAACATCTTGCAGGTTTGTGCAAAAACTCTCCTAAAAGATCGTTTTGAATGAACAATCGTAAAAGATACACAAGGGATTTTCTCTACAAGCATCAGTTATTTGTTCAGCTTTTGTATATTATAAAAGTCTTGATGTTTCTGCTTATGCTGTGTCTGAAACTTGTTGTTCAGAGATGTTTGAACTGATAGATCTCGCTCGAGGGCATCTCTCAAGGTTTATATTTATATCTGTGATTGAGTTTTGCATGTTTTTGGAGGGATATTCAGACATGAGTGCTTAAGGTGTTTTACCCTCATTATCATGTCTGTGACTTGTCAAAAAGGCTGACACCTGAAGGCAATGATGGAACGAACATTTGTGGCAAAATTGTCTTTCAGAAGTGTACACCATGCTGATTCCTCCCTCCAGTGGAGCTGCACAGCTCAGGAAGTGTTTGATGGTGATATAGATGGAGAAAGTTCTGAAGAAAGTCCCAAATTCACAGAGGGATTTGATTACCTCTATCCATTATCCACACAGTGAGTGATGGAGTCGCTAACCATCTGTCATCTGATTCATTTGCATCATCAACACCTGCCTGCCTGTTTATGGCTCACCATATTTTTTTATAATCCTCTCACACTTTTTTGCCACTTTGATGGAATCTGAAAATGGTTTGTTAAAACAGAAATGAAAGCACCCTTGCTTAAAGCTATGCTTCACTTCATTACGCTGAGGCGAAGCTGTTTTCATATCACTGGCTCGAAATGGCACAATAAGGCAAAGAGAAATGTGCGCTTGATTCATGATGCTTTGGCAGCAGAAGTCATGAATCACTCATGCTTGCAAAACAATGGCATTTCTATTGTGATGACAATACATCATATTGCTCTATTTGGAGTAAAACTGTTGTTTAGTTTGTTTGTGTTGATCAGTGTCCTTTTGTATGGGTCATTCTGACTGAAGTACGCAACCAAAATAAGAGACATTCTTTTCATTAATTGCCCTATATTACGCGCTTTGTATGTTTTAGATGCAGAAAAAGAACTGGCTCATATGAATCTTGTTTTCAGTCAAACTACACTGGTCACTATATGTGGTTTTGATTCACTGAAATGAATCAGCTCATAAGAGTCTATCATTCCAGGTGTGTTTGATGATCCAAAAAATGACCCGGTCCATATGCATAATTTGTTCATTATTCAAGCTATAGTACAGACTGTTTTACCACATTATTTTTGCTGCATTACATTCAGTACAGATGGACAACTTATTTAGAAACTGAGGTAAAACATGACTTCTTTTCCAGCGGGGAACCGTACAAGTACATTTAGATGTATCAATCTAAGGATCTAGATAGCTCTACCTATCGGGAGCGTTTAAATACAAAAAAGTGATTAACTAATTTTTTTTTTTCAGCTCTTATGAATATAGTCTCCTGTTCCTTAGCTAGTGCTCACATAATATAGTTTCTATAACAACATGAAACACAAAGCCTACCTTGCCATGCAATGTCCAATGGAATCTTGGGAAATGTGGTCCACTGGAAACAGATAGGCTTTGTGGCATATGAGAACGGACCACTTATTATGATTTTAATGAAACAACCCAAAAGCCTTTAACCATTTAATTTAGAACTAATACGAAATCTTTAGAAAATTCTAAAACAAGATTGAAAACCTGTGTATTTGTTGGGGTTTAATTTGGTCTGTATCTAGAAGTAGGGCCGCACTGTTGCCCTTGTGGGAACAAAAAAGGAGAGATTTCTGCCTGAAATCTTCTTCACCATTAACTGCGGTGATAATTTATGGCACTGAATCTGGTGCCAAGAGACCATTTGGTCCTTGTGTCTGTGTCTGTGCCATTTTACAAAGACACACACACACACACACACACACACACACACAGGCATGCATGCGTGCATTCTTTTTCTCAGTTACAGTTCTTGGTTTTTTCTCTTATTACTTTTGATAAAGGATATTTTCATCACTGTTTTCTGTTTTTCAATTTACAAGAATTGAAATAACTGAATTGAAATAAGAATTGAGACTGGAATGGCCTCACAAAACAACAATTGATTTACGAATTAAGTTTTAACAGTGGCTATTTTCAGCCTTGAAAACCAACAGCTCACACTGATCTTATAATTTCCAGAATAAAATAAGTCACGGAACAGTATTTTTGATAGATTCATAAACAAGTGTATTAAATGAATAGCATCTGAGATGAACATGGAGATGTTCAACTAGTATTTTTAGGTCAGACCTGTATCTAAAGAAAATCACTAAAGCATTCTGATCAATATAAAATGAGGTTCTCAATTGATCTTCGTGCCGAAATGTGTGCTGAGGGTCCAGGCGAAGACATCTATCAGAAAAAGTCATTTACTTTCCTTTAGTCTAGATTTAACATGGAATACAAATGACTTTACTGTCCAACATTCGGTTTAATGGCTGCTAAATGTGCCTGTGATTAGACAGCATCGACTTCAGACAAACTTCATGTAATTTGTCCAAATGGGAATAGTTCATACATTTTTAATATTAGGTTTTGAAATTCACATTAACGACCAACTAGATTGATGAGCTCTAGGGCCTCTTGATGTCACGCTCTCTGCCAACTAGCTGAAAATCAGCTTTAGATCAAATTCAAATAGCTTTTCGGCCATTGACGGTCAGGTTGAATGTAAAAGAGATTCGCACCCGAAAAATCCCAGTTCAATTCCAGACCTGCGAGTCTCTATTAGTTTAAGTTAAGCTTGTGGGTCAAATGTAAGGGCTGTATAATAACAGAGAGATCAAGTACCCCGGAACCCTCATACTGAAAACACAATCACGTCCCGATGCCAGGATACGAACACACCGTGCCAAGTCTAGAAATAGGGGCGTTCATCTCAGCCAGGACGGGTGCCAAACTGACACCAATCTAATATGCAAATGAGTTGCTGGCTGACGATGTGGTTGCTTCTGTGGGGAGGATCACCTGCACCTCCTCTCGCAGGACATGGTTTTCAAAGGGGTTTATCTCCTTAAACCCTCTAATTAAAATGAGAAATCCCTAAGCCATCAGCACTCATGCAAAAAAAGAAAAGAATGAAAGATTATTAGGAAAATTCTGTGTCCCACACCATCTGCGACCCAGGACTTGTGGAGATTTTTTGGGAATGAGGACTGAGAGAGGGAGCAGGAGAGGGACTAACGTATGACAACACCCTTTCTCCACCCGTTAGAAGGGCGTCGAACAGATAAATCAACATCGCACCAGCTCTACATTGTTCATTCCTAATTACCGTTATTATTAACAAGCTATTCATTCCAGAAACTGTCTCTGAGGCTCTCAGGTGTGAGTTACTGAAAGCTACTGAGTGAACCTTCATTAACAACTATAGTCAAGCAAGCTCCCTCTGAAGCACGCCGGCAGAGATCTCGACATCTGTATTGCATGTTTAGCATGAGCTCGGAAACGTGGGCTGCGTCCGAATTCCTGCATGTTTAATAGCGTGTATTAAAGTTGAGAGATTCTCAATGGTTAATGAAGTATATTTTAGGTGTGTATTATAAATTCCCTTCTGGAACATCTATAAAGCTATCTTTTATAATTCCCATTTATTTCAATCACACAATTTGAAATCTGCCTTCTTTGCACTCAATTTTGCTGCCAGATTGTGACTCTGTGACTCTGAAGCCATTGTGACAAAGATGACTGGCTGATGGCACTAAAATAGTTATATGCATAAAGAACATATTTTAAGAATTTTGGTAACCAAGAGGTTTCGGGTTCCATTGACAACAAAAAATACTATTGAAGTCAATGGAACCCAAAACTGTTTGGTTACAAAAATTCTTCAAAACATATTATTTTGTGTTCAACAGAACAAAGAAATGCCAATTTGGAATGACACGAGGGTGAGTACATAAAAACAAAATAATTTTTGTTTGGACAGTCTTGTTTATATCCTAAGCTGTGACTTGAGAGGAAAAGTCCACTGCATGCTTTAAGATCCCTACAAAAACTGATAAAAAAACAAATACCATAATAATAGTATATAAGATGCTTTTTGCTGCCATATGATGAAGTTGGAGCATTGTCCAGCTGGGGCTGAAGGAACAATGCTAACAACATCCATAGGCTGCATCCAAGTATGCACAATTGCCTTCTTTATAGTAGGTGAAAACAGTATATGAAAAGAGTAATATGTCGAAAATCACAGTACCGACCTTAAAAATTAAAGTTCCAAAAGAGGGTTTTCACACCAATAGCAGAAAAAAATAATAATACAGTTGGTTCCCCAAATAACCTTTTAGTGAAAAGTTCATAAAATATATTTTTTAATGTGAAGAACTTTTTAATAATCTAAAAAACTTTTCCATTATAAATAACCTTCTGTGCAATATAAAGAACCATCAATATCAATAAAGAACCATTATTTGAGTGTATTTATAAAACAGCAAGCCAAAATAAGTACCCACTCATAACGAGGTCATAATGGAACTCTGACCTATAACCACTAGGCATCATGAAAACTATTTATTCATGTTTTGTTTAACAAGTCCAATTTAACCACAATAAACCACTTTCTTGGTCCCTATAGCACTTTTAGTTAAAAAAAGAGCCATTTATAAAACAAATCCCATGGCCAGAGCATTTCCCACGGCCTTATGGAATAACAAACTTGAGAATTGTTTAGCTTAACACTTAGATGTTCATTCTCTTTGCATACTATTTATAAGGATACATAATTGGATGGGTCATTCGACCCAAATGACCATGTACAGCTTTACCATTCTGGACAGATTGTATTTGGTGATCATGTGTGGTTGACTCATCCTTCAACGATAGGATTTGGAACAGAAGGGTTGACAACAGAACACAGAATGGAGCATCACACGTGGACAAGAGCTATGAGTGATTGTGAATGTGAGTATGTAGTAACCTCCAACCGTCTCCACACACACACACAAATATACACCCACAAACATCTGTACCATATGCTCTTCCACACAATCAACACAATAATTTAATTTAACCATTCAAATGAGATGTATGAAATTCATACTCACCTAGAGCATTAAACACAAATGACAGCCAAAGTTTTGAAGAAGGGTATTATGCCACTGCTAGGTTAGACGCCATTTTGAATTTTATGCGGGATGAAAACGAGGCTGAGGACAGTCTTTAAAATGACACGCACTATAAAGTTCTAGATCACGTAGGCCCAATTTTCACAACTTTACACAATTTTACAAAAGTTTTATTGTTCATTTAAACAGTCGTTATGTTGTTAAACACCAGTAGACTACAACACTGTATACATATAGGCTTTCATTCCTGTCAAATATTAAATATGGCTCTACTTTGACTAAGGTCGCTGTGCCGTAATATATGAGCGAAACGAGTTGATAAAGTTGAGTGATGATATTTGAAAAATATAGGCTATTTTATATTGTGGTCCTTTTCACTAATGCACATTTGCATAGCATTTTTGTTTAGCTCAAAATCGTATTTTTTTGGCCTTTTTCATAGCCTATAGCCTAATCATATAATCGTATTTTAATATAATTCATGTTGGGATAATACATCAAACTGTCACATTTGTTGTAAATGTATATACATTTTAAGAGTAGCCTGTTGGCCAGAACAGGTGTTTCACTAATTGGTTTGTGTTTCATAAGTGTTTTAATAATACAATTCTGCAGTGTATTTTATATTTTACATTATATATCGTCAGAGTGTGTAGGAATAACATATATAGGCTAAACGAATTTAAATAGGTTTACTGGATACAGGGACTGGCTAAAATAAGGCATGCATCTTTGTCAGTAAACACACATTGCGTTTAGAAGTAAATAACGCTCTCAAACGTCGACAGAACGCGTGTGGTGAGAACTTCCACCGTTCTCAGACAGACAGAAGCACAGAGAGAAGTGTTGCTGCTCGTTTTTCAGCTGTTCGTTCCTGACAGCTTTGTCTCTGGGGTAGCACATGTTCTGTCTCTCTCTGAGTTGTGTGAAATATCGCCACTGTGGGGTTTTTCTGACACCTCAACATCCCCACAGCAAAGCAAGAGTCTCGTCGCACACGATCGGTGATTGTGCAGGTTGAATTTGTGCACCTGTCAACAGCATTAGGTGATTTAGGACAACGTGATGATTCATTGATATTAACGTAGATTACTGGTCTATTTTTTTCTGTGAAAGCCTGAAAGGGAATCAATTAGGCCTACTTGTGAGATCTTAAGAATCTTTGTCAAAATTATTAGTAACTGTGATTCTAACTTTAATTTTTGACTATTTTGCTGAGCATTTTATCCTAAGCAATTCACAATGCACAATGCAAAAGACCGCAGCCTGAATTAAAAAAAAAATCTATCGTAAACTATTAGTTTTATGTCTTTTAAACCCATTTCTTTGTACGTATTATGAACGCTGCCACTGGTTTGTCGGGGATGACAATGCACATTCGCGGGGGAATAGCTGTTTTTGGGCTCCTGATCCGCAGTCTGTCGCTGTTTGGCCCTCGTCCAGCTCGCTGCTGAACTCGAAGACAGGAGAGAATCCAAGCCAGACAACCTTTACTCCCCTAAACTCAGTCCTGAATAACATCTCAAGAACGTCTCATTTTACAATTAACCCTGACCAACGCGCGCATAGCCCTGTAAACTAATGCACGAGACGGATTTGGGGATTTTGGCGACTTCATGAAGTACATTCCTTTGTCCTCTGTTGATAAACAGATGATCTCTCTGCTTTTCTGTCGGCATTTATGACCTCTGCAATAGTGATTGTAGCAGATAGGCCTATATATTTTTAGACTTTAAATGTATTGATCTGAATATTATAGGTCTTCATACATTTTAAAGCGTTGTTTGTTCATTAAAGGTTTTGCAAGTATCCAATAGAAAAACGAAATGCGCTTTAATGTTGTTTTAGATTACATTTTCATTTATGCATTTAGCAGACGCTTTTATCCAAATTCAGGTTATACATTTTTTAATTGTGTGTGTTCCCTGGGAATCGAACCCACAACCTTTTGCGCTGCTAACGCAATGCTCTACCACTGAGCCACAGGAACACTAGAATTAGATAGCTTATATAAAACAACTAGACATATCTATTATATTTTATTTATTTGAAATTGATTTTGGAAACTTCCAACATTCAGAACAGTGTTTTCAACACAGAACTGTATTCAATTAAACTTTATTTTACTGTACAAAACGTCTCGACAGTGTACAAAGACCAGTTTCAGTGCATTCAGTCATTTTTTGCACACACACACACACACACACAAAAATCCCGTTTGGTGATAGAAATCAGAATGCACGAATCCACCACTGCAGACGTCCTTGACATTGCATAAATGATGCGTGACAAATATATTAAGGCAGGTTTTCCCGTGACATGAGTTCACTAGACAGCACACAGACCTTTCCATTAGAGATTTTACATGCTTCAAATGCATTGGCTTACAGTGATTGTTTCAAGATTGTAGCAATGTCACAATATATCGACGCAAAGACAGAAATGTCAAACAATCTGTTGCATAATTACATCATCGTGTTGTGATATTCCTTTATCATACTTCTGAAAATGAAGCGCATTGACAAATGTGAGTTATTTGAAATATTTGTAAATTAAGAGGGTGCTCAAAAATCGATTGTCCACATTTATAAAGTTAAATTACACAAATTGAAATCAATGAAACAAACAATATACCATTATTATTTCGTTTTTCAGAATTACATCCATGTATTTTAAATATATTCTACAGGAAAACAAATGGTGGTCTAACATATTATTAATATTATTGTAAATAATAGTAATACGAATAATTATAGGCAATTGTTGAATCATTTTTACCAACATTTAAATAGTGCCATGTGTAAATACATCACGAAACTTTCATAAATAATGATGATATTTTGATTCAAAGGAAATAAATACAATTCATGTTCTTATGTTACATATCATAAACGAATAAACGCATTTACGCATTACAAAACGATGAGCTATTAAGTTTTTATAACTACAATATTTTGAACTTTGTGCGAACATTGTTTAGACAAATTAAATGAATAAATAAATGGCCAGATCGAGAATTATAGACTTGTGTATCACATAACACCCTTAGCAATTATTTATCTCCTATTTTACTGAATTCTCATCGCAAATATTTGAATAGCCTTATAATTAAAAGATGCCTTTTGGAGCAAAAGTCCTTACTGGCAGATTTATTAGATCTATAAATAATCACATTCGATTAAACAAAAACGAGCGGCGTAAAGCACATTGTTAGTTGTTTTTTGTGGGTTGTTTTTTTCCATTAGACCACACATTTTGTTGACAGTTTAAAATCAATTCAAACAATAATCAGGAACACTATAAACACATTTACCATTTAATTAAAAGGAATAAATAATAAAACACCCGATGGCTTACAAGCCAAATCAGAGATGGACTCTGCATATAAATAATACATGTGCGATTGAAAGTCCTGCATTTTCAGTCCTTTTCACTCACGTTTGCCTTCCTCTCATTAATTATGAAACGTGTTTAATTCGTCTTGCACGGGGTAAAACTGGCCGCGGTGGTGAATGTCATATGGGAAATGCGGATCCGAGGAGCCTCTCGCGGTCTGGCTGATGGAGGAGCGCGGCGGCACGGCGCAATAGCGCGGCGTGCTGTAGTGGCAGCTCTTGCCGTATTCGACCTGCTCCTCGTGCTTGAGGGAAAAGATCCCGTTAAAATTAATAGGAGGGCTTAAGGGACCGTCGAACTGAGGGCTTCCGCATTCCGGCGAGACGCTTTCGTAGAAAGTCTCATAGGAGCTGCAGTAGTTGAACGGCCTGAAGGGTTTGACGGCATCCACCGAGGGTCCAGAGGGCGTCGCCACACCCGGACTGTGGTAGGTCGTGTACACGGATTCGTACGGAGACCTGCCGGAGAAAGACGCCTCGCTGTGGATCTGATCCGTGATGAAGTTCCTGGCGTTCAGCTGCAGGCATCCGGCCACTAAATTGGTGGTGGGCTGCGAGAGCCCTTTGCACAGGGTCTGAACGAAGGTCAAGAGGTCAGGCCTCTTCCCGGTGCTCAGGATCCCGGAAAGCGCCCAGATGTAGTTCTTGGCCAGCCGCAGGGTTTCGATTTTCGACAGTTTCTGGGTTTTGGAGTAGCAGGGCACCACCTTGCGCAGGCTGTCCAGGGCGTTGTTCAGACTGTGCATTCGGGTCCTCTCCCTGGTGTTGGCCTCCATGCGCCTCAGCTTGACCCGGTCCCCCCTAGCTTTGGTCATTTTCTTTTTCCGTGGCCCTCTCCTCCGAGGCAGACCGTTCTCGTCCCGTCCATCCTCCCGTTCATCCTCATCCTTCTCCGAATCCTCGTCCTCCATCGTGTGGGAGAGCGTCTCCTCTTTTTTAAATGGCTCTTGTTTAGTGACCTTCATTTCACCCACGCAGTCCCTTGGAAAGTTTGCCCCGAATTGAGTGTCCATTATGACAGGATCCTCAAACGGAAGAGTCAGCATTGTGCTCTAACTGGGGATGATGAGAAGATAATAGACCTTCTGAATCAATCAGCAGCGATTTAAAAACATCCTATACATGGTGCTCAATAAATACACTCTTAAAAAAGGCACAAAGGCTGCCACTGGGGCGGTACCCTTTCAAAATGGACTAAAATTGACCATTTAGGTACCTTTAAGGTACTAATATGCACACGTTAGGGGTAAACATGGTACAAAGGTGTAGCTTTTGAGATACCACCACGGAGACAGCTTTTATACCTTTTTACTGAGCATATATACAATGATGCATAAACATAAAAATACCGATTCACATTTGACAGAATTCCAGATGATATTAATCCTCTAATCAAATCAATGCACTTTTATACACAAAAATGAATCTGTAAACTTGTTTTCATGTATGAAATTTCATAAAATTCATGCATTTACAAAACATAACGCTTTAAAATCTGGTGAAAAGGCAGACATAGTCATGCGGCACAGATATCGATCCTTACCCTCGAATGGTCCTTACCTGGATTATGATGGTGTCAGATGATAGTTGTCATATTTCTTATTTAGAACTTTTTTTTCTCCGTGTAGTGTTTTATCAGGTGAACAGCTCTCGTGTGTTTTTCTCACCTCCTCGCTGTTCTCCTTGTCTCGCGCTAAGAGAAATGACACTGATGCCAACTGCCAGAGCTGGTACCCATGCCATCTGCCGCTGACGTCACGTGGCATGGGTTGGTCACGTGACCGGGTCCCGGGGGACCTGTATTCCTCCCCTGATCATCTGGCGTGTGCCTCGAGCTGCGTACCACTGCAAAACCACAAAGCAGCCTCAATAAAGGACCGAGTACCAGCATCCACCATCAGAATCTGATGCTGTGAGATGGTCAGGGAATAACATTTCTTAGTCTTTGCTGATAGAAATGAAGAAATTGGGATTCGATTTTCATGCATAAGCAGACTAAATCTAAATAGACACAAAATAGCTTCTTATATGAGGTATATTGCGTAAACATGTACAAAAAAAATGGTCAGTGCTGGTGAATGACAGCAGGAACTGGATGATTGATGGCTCTTGTTTCAGTCTCTTCAAGGACGTTTGCCAAATGACTGATCCTACTGTCTGTCATCATGAAAGCATTTTTATGTGACAATCACCTGATTATGAAAACATACATTTAGATAAAGTTAAGATGAATTCATTCTCTGACATTTAAAAAATGTGCCCAGTCAACACAGATTCTGAGAGTTGAAATACTTTTTTCTTCTACATATGAAAATAAGTCTGGATTTTTGTTTACACTCTCTCACACACGCACACACTCACACCATCCCTCCCCACCTTCCTCACATACAGCATCCACATTCACACCACTCTAGTATGTGAGTGAATCTAACGAAAACAGGTCACATTTCACTCCAAGAAGTTATACTGTGCATGAAGAAAATGCCGCCTATTTTAAGAGCTATTTATTTTTTGGATTGTGATGTCTTTCCCTCAAATTCTAATATGCTGTGCATCTGAATGTTGGATTCTCATTATATACTCATTTGTTAATTCTCATTAATGCATTGTATTTAATTGAATATCAATATGAATATATATCAGATGTTTGGGGGTCATTAAACCAAATACTAAAAAGGTTTTATTTATTTTATAGATTTAAAAAAAATATTACCACAATTTCAAATTGTTTTCCATTTTAACATATTTTGAATTGTAATTTGATGTGATCAAAGCTGAATTTTCATGATCATTACTCCAGTCTTCAGTGTCACGTGATCCTTCAAAACTCATTCTAATATGCTGATTTGATGCTGAAGAAACATTTATTGTTATTATCAATGTTGAAAACTGTTGTGCTGCTTCATATCGACACATTTTATTCAGGATTTAAGGATTTCAGGAGTTTTTCAGGAAAGTTCAAAGGAAAAGTATTTACTTGAAATGCTAAAACTTTTGTTATCGTATAAATGTCTTTGTCACTTTTAAACAGTTCAGTGCATCTTTGCTGACTAAG
>CM050436.1:20030264-20115264 GCA_027564155.1 Gymnocypris eckloni scoliostomus | reverse complement strand
TCTCAAGATTAAAAAACATAGGTGTATGTCAGTAAAGTCAGAATAATCTCTTTGAAAAGCTGCCTTCAGTCAGTGTACAAAGCTATGTTTACATAACAGCTCATCTAGGCTACTAAGATGCCTTCATCTGTTTTGATTTTGAAGACGGCATTTATGTGTCTTTTACAGATTATTAAAAACAACTGGCTTTTCAATTACTGAAAATAAATTATAATTAATTCCCTACTTTTATTGACTCCTTCAGGTACAATGTTATTGCATTTTAATTAAATTTAAATTACATTTATTTTTGCATAAAACTATTCTTATTTACAAATTATTGCAAATAAAATATGTATTTATTTTAAAATAACACAAAAATGTAAATAGTATTTTAAAATTAATTTTATTAAAATGGGATTTGTACAAAAACAGATGTTCACTTACAAATTAATTTAAATAAAATATTGATGCTATTTAATTAAAATAACAGTAATATTTTAATATTATTTTAATATTAATTTGATTTAATTTGCATTAAATCAGTACTGATTCCTTCAAACACAGTTTTATTAAATTTTTATTAATTTATATTACATTTATTCTTTATTTACAAAATCAAATGTATTGAATCAAAATCAAAATCGTATTTTTATTTTTTGATTATTGTAATTTCAAATGTATTGAAATTAATTTCAATAAAATATTTATTTTATTTAATTAAAATAATGTTTTCAAATCTTACAGAATTAGCTTTGAACGTATTTATACAATTCAAAAAATGACATACAAATTAATTTAATTTTTTTTAATCTTACAACAATTCTAGTGAGAACTATTTGCTAATGATTTAAATACATTACATTTCCAATGATAAATAGGCACTTGATATATGTGTGGTTGTCTCTAAACTCACTTGGACTTGTTTTAAAGCAACACTGTCTGGACTTGGATTCAGACATAGCTAAACTCTCTTTGAACAATACTCCACAATATTCTTTGTTCTAAAGCTTTCTACTAACAATAACACTCTACATTCATATCCTGTAGCCCGATCTCGGCGTGGAAGCCGGAGTAATTGTAACAGATGTTGAATGATTAAATTAGCAGTTGCAGCCTGCTCAAATATTCATGCCAGGTTGAGAACGTGTACCATTATGAAGAAAACCCATCGAATACTACCTGATTATTCTGCTTTTGTTTCCTTCACACAAGGCACACATCTCCAGAAGATATTCTAGGTGAAGATGTCTTGTGTCAGGGTACTCGTGTGGGAGAAAGAGATGTGTTAAAACGCTAATACAGCCATTTAAAACCCTTTCCAGTGCTGTACTGCTGTGATAACAGCATTTTATTCAGCTCTGAGGTTCATGAAAGTTTTAGAAACAGTCTCTTAGTGATGTCACAGGAAGCATCACATGAAGTGAAGGGGGAGCTGGTCTTGTGCCCTGGAGCGAGACACTTCACACCCCTCTGCTCCAGATGTGCTCAGCGCCTGCCCCTGTCAGGACGTGTCAGATCCCTCTCACAATGTGCACGGTCTGCATGGAAATTCACTCAAGGACTTGCACAAATAAGATTCATAAACCGTAAATAAAACAAATTTGAGTAATAGATGTATCATATTTATTATCCCTATTACGTCTCAGGTCATTAGGTGACCCCAAAAACGATTTAGACACCTAAGGCACATGCAAAAATTAAGGAATGCCAATGCATCCGATATTAAATATTGAATAAGGTGGCGTTTATTGTTTGTGTATAGCTATATACATAGATAAAGACTCAAAATATTGTGACACTCAGATTGTCAAACGTTATTGGATCATGTTCATGTTTAATGTGATTTACTACACCTGGTTACTCTGCTAGAACACCTGTGTAAACTTCATATATCTGCTAAGAAATAACCAAAACACAAGTATTAAAACTACTTGGCCTTCTTGTGCAACATTTCTTTAAAAAAAATGGATAACGTGAAATGTTCAAGGCTTTAGAATTTCTATTCTAAAATCTGAAAGTGATTGAGTTGCTTTGACAAACATGCAAACAAACAGTGTTCTGCCAAACCTGCTAATGCAGTCCAATCTGTGCCAGTCACCTAGTTGTTTGTGAATAGTTTACTGGTCCTGAATGGGCACACACTATTAGTTCACACAGAGATATGATCTAGTTTCCACCTTTTATCCTGGGGAAAAACTGCCGCACATTTTCATAGCTTAATTATGCGTGGTGGCATTCATTATTGAGGATGGAGGCATCAGTTTGAGTAGCTTTCGATGTATTTCAGTTAGACCTTTAGTGACATCTAGTGGTTCAGAAACAGAACTGCAGTCAAGTCAACTGCGTTCAACACACACATAGTCTACCTTTAACATAGAGGAAGTTTTAAACACTAAACAAATACAAATGCTAAATATATAGTCATAGCAATGATAGCAGTAGTAGTAGTAGTAGTAGTAGTAGCCCTTTATACTACATTTTGAATGTGATTAAAGTGCCTACATATGTTTATATGCACACAACATACAAAGAAAAAACGTAGGCTACAATATAAATGTGCTCTTTAAAGCGCTAGTGTGTGTGTGTGTGTGTGTGTGTGTGTACCTTTATAGTTTATGGATTGTATTGTTTAAAAACAGGTTTAATGGCGGTATTGTGAAATGACACAAACAGGTTAGGCTACAAATCTCATGTTTCTGCTCGCAGGCAGAGCTCAATCCTCTTTCAATCTTGCACATGTTAATATTCATCTGGATTAAAGCAGAAGGCGATGACAGCGCGTTCACACGTCGGCTTTGTGCTTCAGGTTGTTTTCAGTGCACTTTATTTGCATACGCGTTCGGCTTTTCCCCTGTTTGTGGATCAAATGAGTTGGCGTGTTTCTGTTTTTAGCCGAGGTTGATATAGCGATAAAGGGCTTTGAAGCAGGCGTGCTGCGGCAGGTGCTCCGCGAAAGCGCAGGTGAGTGTCTGTGATGCGCATCACGTCTTTATATTTTACTAACTTGATTATAGTCTTTTCTGATCATATGATTGTTTAAATCGATATTAGTTTTAACACAAGCTTTCACCCTTGTGGTCCTTTTGACGTGTAGATCGGTTGTTACAGGAAATCTTTAGGTGTTATTTATTCATTCGTCTTTCATACAGTTTTAGTACGGATTGCAGTGGTTTAGATCGTTGTTTTTGTTTATAATATTTGGTATTATGGTTAGTAAACTTGTTTTGTGTTTGAAACATCTGCATTTATTCACTGACAAGTTTGCTTGTGGAGTATTTTCTCATAACTTCTGATGTTTATGATTATAATTCTATAATTATTGGGGTGCTGGATACTGTTCCTTGAGATCTACTTTCCAGCAATGTTCAGTTTCAACTATGATAATAAAACACCTGAACCTGAGCCTTCAGGAGCCTCTGATAATTACAGACAGGTGTGTTCGAGCAGGTCAGCTATCCAGGAACAGACACCCATCTTTTATTCTGAAAGGGAAAGTACAATTAACATTAAAATAAAATATGTATACAAATTATGTTAATTATATTAATGTTTTATTTACACACACACACACACACGCACGCACGCACACACACACCCCACACACACACAATGTTCTCTTCATTTGGCTCTTGTTTCAAAATATACAATTTATAATCTACGCTTGGTCAAAACAAGTGTTTATTAAATTAACTTTTTGTAATCTTTTAACTAAATAGTTTAGTACACTCCTGCATTATTCTGATTTATAGTGTTTTTGTGCCTTTTTAGTGTACATCTCGCAGTGTTAGTGCTTAAACTACACATATATTTTAACATATTCAACAGATAACTGAAAAACTATTGATTTATTCACCTTGAACAAAGCTGAATATTATAGAAGTATTCCGTCTTAAAATATGTGTGGTTATTTCAGGCATTCTCGTATACCACATACATCTGTGACACATTTAGAAAGTATTTCTAAACGTAGGCCAAGTTTTGTGTTTGTGTTGTGTTTTACTCTTTAGCCCAGTTGTACCATAGATAAATAATGTAGTATGAATCCAAACGCATACATACAGTATATACCACAAATATACTGAAAAAAGTATAGTCTGAATGCACTGTACATCGTTTTGGATAAAAGCGTCTGCTAAATGCACAAATGTAAATATTAAATATGCTTGACATTTTCATATACATTGTGCAAACCTTTGTTTTTTTTCTGACTGTCATCATTTGGGAATGAATAAATACACATATTTGTATCTTTTAGTGTTGGACCAGGGAAGATGAGCTGATACTGAGGTGTTTGCTCATACCGTGGTTGATTTTTGAATGGGTCGAGTCTCATGACCACAACAATGTGTACCAGTAACTCTGCCGCCAGAAGAGCAGTTCTACAGACCTCCAGGACTCGGTGGAACAGGACGGATAACTGTGATGTTGTTCCTATTATCAATTCGGACACAAGTGAGTAACGGCTGTGTATGGCTTTTAGATGTTGAGCTGTTTCATGGAAGTGCAGAGCTGAGATGTAGTGTGTGATATTTGAGATGTTCCAGGGAACTGGGATATTTTATTATGGTAATCGGTGGTAGTCAGATTCCACGGATCATCCTCAGAAATCCAGCTCACTTCACTGAATATGCAAAGCAGTGCAGTTAACGCCCATGTATGCAGCTCTGTAATTCAATGCCCCTCCATATCTCAAAATAAATTCGTTTTGAAGCATACTGAACATATAAGAAGCAGGGTGAATGTTGTACCAACCGGCCACCCTTTGTTTTGAACAGGAAAGTGTGATGAAGATAACGTAGCGCTGGCTTACGGCAATCTCCAAGTAAGTTGAATCTCACAAGTGTTCATGCCTCTTTCATTGAGGGATAAACCGTTCTCAAAAGGTTTCAGCTGCTTTATAATTGGCATTTCTTCCCAGATTATACTCTTCGAAGCATTTCTGCTATGGTCACTAATACAATTTGACTTCCTTGTTTAAGGGACGATACGAAACCAGAGGTTGTCCTGGAAACCTCAGGTAAGTTTACATGTCCCATTTGCACAAAAAAGAACACTACAATGAGTTTATGAGATTGGCATGAGTATATGGTTACATGTATTACTTTATCTACACATTTTAAAATAATAATAAGTTACAATATAGCATAACATGTTATATTTGTATGTATTATTATAATGAACATTTTATTATTATATCACAATAAAATGATTCAGAATCTAAGGGATAAAATGCAACATTAGAGTATTTTGGTGTATATTTCATGCTTTATAGTTGCTGTAAATCTCAATTCAGTAGACTTTGATAAATGTGATCAGCTCAATGCATATGAAGTGATCTTGAGCGCCGTTTTCACCCTGGAGCTCTGTGTAAATGTTATGTTGGATATGTCATTAACATACTGATATGATTCACAATGAGTCAATCAGTCATTTCTCTGTGATGGTTGACAGTGTGCTGGTTTATGCCATTATAACAGGGTTAGCAGGTCAGCTGATCTACTGACCCGAGGACATGACTTATAGCCTCTGAATTTCACACTTTTAAATACTGTATTGTAAAACATATTGCTTTGTTTTCAGTGAAGCCTATAAGAAGAAACGAGAGTGGAGAAGATGATCTGGCACTGGGAGTGGAAGGTAAACATGCTCAGTTTTGTATTGCTCGGTTCAGTTGAACCAAATACCATCTGAAACAAGACATATGAGCGATATGTATGAGTGAGGTTGGTTGGCATCAAGGTTTGAGCTATTCTTTATTAAAGTATTGAGCATACAGTGGTATACGAAGTCTGTGTTTTAGAATACATTGACTGAAGTGTTCAGAAGGACTGTGCTAACCCTGGATTTTAAACATGGCAAACCTCTCCATGCCTTCTAACACAAACACCGGCAGAAAGTGAGACAGTCCAGTCGCTGCTGTCTCCTGCTTCAGGGGACGCCAGTCTGAGATGCGTCACGGCATATTTGTGGAAGCTGCATCTGCTACTGCATGCTTTCCAGTTACAAAGAAAAGATAAGGAGTAGATGAAGCAGAAAAAGATGTGCATCTTAACATGATTTACCCAAGTACGACATGTTCCTGGATCAACATCCATGTTGGTCCGGGAAGAAAACCAAACAACCAGGACATCGTACATTTTCCAAAAAGCCTTGTAAGCCTAAGTTGATTGTAGCTCCATTGGTTTCAATGGCTCTACGATGTACTTAAGCTTACAATGCTTTTGGAAAACGCAGCCCAGATCAATTCATCCTAACAGATTTTAATGTTTTATGATTCATAGTTCAAATACACTTACACTGTTTTTTGTTATTTGGTATTAGTCACTCTTTTCCCAGTATGCACTGGGGGATGACTAGTTGCAATGTCTCATTGTTCATTTATACAGCAGTTGTTGATTTCATCCCATTTAGTCACTTGTTGTCTTGTGACATTAGGATTTGTTTGTTTTTCTGCTTAAAATGATCAGTTAGTTGATCGTTTGTTGTGTTTTATGACACGACACGCAAAACTCCACTTAAACAGACAATAGCAAATACAACATACTTTAGTTGCTGATTCAGAAGCGCCAGATTGTCATAGCAAAGTCAGAATTACCTCCTCTCCTAGGTTCACGAATCGGTCGTCCATAAAATGCATTGCTGTTCTGTTGTAAGTAATCTTAATGATTCCTAAATGCATTTACTTTCGGAAGGCCAAATAAAGTGCTTTTGCTTTCACCTAGAAACACAGCATCTCTCTGACTCGGCTGCATCAACACTACTGCGGTTACTGAAACCACGCCTGACGCAAATAGACATGGTGACGTAGACATGTGGGGTGTGTTTGAATGAGCCGTTTTAGGGGGCCGTGGCAGAGTCTTAACTTTGATAAAGAATATCTCTTTGGTTTTGAGACTTTAGTCTTTACAACTTCAGGATCTTGTCTATACGTGAACATCTCGTAACACTTCAAAGAGAAAGCAAAACTTGAAATCGCATCATATGACTCCTTTAAAAGAATTAAGTAGATTAATTCAACTGTCAAACTGTTGCCTTCATCTATAATTCCTATATGGACACTTTGATATACATGGAGGTACATGTCCTACAAGGCTAAATCATTCTCTTAATTCTTGTGATTACTGATGTGTTAGGAACATTTGCAGAGGTTCACCTTGAGCTGACCTTTCACTTCAGGCACCAGGGCTGTTACAGAAACTTCCTTTATGAAGTCTCATGTTACGCTCGGACATGTTCTAACATACTGTAAATTGCAACAGATAAAATTATAGAGGAATGATGTTTAGATGTTTTTGTCACTAGTTCTGAGAAAATATTTTACCTAACAGGAGTTTAGAATCTTTATTGTCTACTGACTTGGAAATTGATCTGAAGCCCAACAAAAACTGTAGAATGCATTCTCGTGTAGCTTCTTCATAAACCAATTTAAGAACAAATGCAGAGTAATAGTATTAATAATACACAAATACAGTAGAGACCATGACGTAGTATGATACAATCAACTGCATTCCTAAATGTATTTGCTTGCTTGTCAAACATTATTCATATCTGTTAACATTTCTGAATGATCATATTCACGCCGACCACCTACAGTTGTTTTCTTTCTGCTCGGTGTGCTCTTTCTTCAGGGTTCTGTCTGTCTTCTGTACTGGCTTCTTTCTTTTCAGGCTCAGTTTGTAGTGAATGTCTTCACTCTCGTCTGTTGCTGACCTCCTCTGAATCTCTCATTCATGTCAGTTGTGCTGTCAGACACTCCCCTTCTAGTGAGCGAGGTGCTTTGGTTTTGTAACTCAGCCGCAAGGACGGAATGGATTGTTGCTCTTCGGAATCCGCCGAGATTAAACAAAGATGCCAGTTTAGGAAAATATGCTGTGCACTTTGGATCAGGGTCCACTTTTACGAAGACATCAGCATGTCCCTGACGAAATGCCAAAGTCTTCTCTACAGTTGTTTATGAGAAGACATCAAAACAACAATGAAGAATGTTGACCTAATATAGCTACTGTGCCACTGTCTGCAGGTGTTTAATTGAAAACGCAGATGTTTTCCATCTTTATAAGACCTCCTCTGTGTGTTTTCTGTCTGATGCAGCATCTTTATATGGCAAACGCTCTCTCAAGACTCTACGAGACCTTCTGAGGTAAGAACAGATTTAATGTTCATTGTCTTTTAAGCAGTACTTTCATTTATAACTTGAATAAATTTGACTTCTTTCACGTGATATGATATTCATATGATAAGCTGATCATTATTTGCATGGAATGGACGATATTAAAATTCTATACTATTTTTGTCTAACTCAATCAAAACTAAAAGCAACAGTCAAAAAATGTATAGCGAGGAAAATCGTATATTCATTTTGAGATTTACTAAAGATTACATTTAACCGTGTTATTAAATTATTTGTTTTTAATTATTAACCTGAAGTGAGTTTTAGATGACAGCAAAGATAAACTAAGCATGTACAATTCAATATCCAAAATAACCAATATGGTACCAATACACACACACATATATTGTGTATCCCAGTAAAATGTTTCTAAAATTGATCAGACAAAAAGTATATTAAAATGTATAAAGAATATAGAACTGTTTGCAGTTTTTGTAACAGCACTGTTCTCTATCCATTGTCTTTAGGAATACACACTGTATATCTGTGTCACATCAAAGTGTTTGACATGACCTGAAGTGGTACATTTGTTATATGAATATGTACTATGCATGTGTATATACTATATATCAGACAGAGTGCTGTGTAAGAGTGTATATATGTGCGTGATGTAGGCTTGTTCAGGCACCTGTCAGAAACCTTAGGCACATTTCCCATGCAAATGCTGATTTGTTGACATGCCACCGCATGGGCTGCTGGGCTGGTTTGCATGAGGTGAAGTGTCACTGATGGGGCAGTGAGATAGGAGAAGAGCGATTCTGACCGGAAACGGATGAAACAGAGGAAAATGTGATTGGTGTGTAGGACAGGAAGTTCAGCAGTGTTTGTTTTCTGTTCACTAATGTTTGCTGGTGTCATCCACACACAGGTCATCTCAAGATCCTCCTGCTTTGTCCAGGTGGAACAGTTTTGCATCAAATGTCTCGATACCATCTGACGTCAGGTCTGGTTCTCCTCGACAGCCTTCTCTTCCCACTGATCATTTACTTTAAGATGTTAATTCTTTCTATTCCTGCTAATGTTGTTTTTGTACTGTAATTTTGTTATGCAGTGTAATGGACGTGTTGAACATACTGCAGGATGACCCTGAAGAACTGCTGCTGGATTTGGGTTTTGGCACTGAGGAGCCTGACATTACAGGGAGAATCCCAGCCCGATTCCTCAATTACCAGTCCTGTGCTCGTGGCATCAGCTTTCAGCTCTTTCTGGAAGCTCAGCAGAACCGAATGGACTTCGAAAATGTGGATGTCAGCAGTAAGCACGTTTCCTCAAGTTCACACAAAAATGAAAGTGTTTTCTTTTTTTATTAACGTAACCTCAAACTCATATGACTAACTGTCTTCCTTGGAACTCAAACAGTGAATTTCTGAAGAACATTCCTGCCACAGCTTCCGTATAATGAATGTGAAAGAGGACTGGGGCTGTCAAATTCCAGAAAACAAAAACTAGTGCTGTCAAACGATTAATTACATCCAAAATAAAAGTATTTTGTTTACATAATATATGAGTGTGTACTGTGTATATTTGAATAATGTTGGTAACCAAAGCCAGTTGCTTTCATCCAAAGCGACTTACAGTGCATTCAGGCTATACATTTGTTGCCAGTATGTGTGTTCTCTGGGAATCGAACCCACGACCTTTTGTGCTGCTAACACAATGCTCTACCACTGAGCCACAGGAACACTATTTATTATGTGTTACTATATTTATTATTTATATATAAATACAAACACATGCATGTATATATTTAAGAAAAAAATTATGTTTATGTATTATATATATATATTTATATATAATATAAAATATAATAATACAAATACATATACATGTTAATATTTTCAAAATATATACTGAATGTGTGTGCATTTATATATACATAATAAATAAACACTGTTACACATGCATATATTATGTAAACAAAAACTGTTATTTTGGATGTGATTAATTGCGATGAATCGTTTGACAGCACTATTAAAAACACAAAATTGGTCTATATGACCTGTGCACTATATAAATCATCTTAGGCCAAAACTAATGTGTGAATATTGCGCACAAGACATGGAACACATTTATTTTTTTGTCCTTTTTAAAGCTTGAAATCTCTTATTATTATTACTTAATTAAAATGTCTAATTTTGCTTTCATGGAAGAAACAAAGCATGCATCATTTTTGAGGGGTGAATTATGCTTTTAAACATCTTTCTTTAAAGCCACACGTTTGGCATTGTAATCTGTTCTCGCTGCTTAACTGTTCCACTCCGGGGGGTTTTAACAGTGCACATGTGTTATTAAGGGTTGAATCTGGTTTAAATATAGTGTGAAACAGAAGTTGACACTCCTTTCCTGTACAGCTGCAGTGTGTTGAAAGTCTGATAAGCAGAGTTTTAAGCAAGTCAATAGTCTTGAAACTCTTATCTCTTTTCCTCCCGGTGTTCAGATCGGTTTAGACAGCTCGAGGTTCTTCAGCAGATCACCACGACGTTCTCCTCTCTGGTCGGTGCAAATACTCAGAATGTGGACACATCTACAGCCTCCCGGATGTCTGCAGAGGCACGAGAGAGGAGAAAACGCATGGCCATGATTCTGCGTAGAGCCTCCAAGAAGAGTCTCAACCAGGCCAAAACATTACAGAACCAGCACATGCCCTCTCCTGTGACCTCCTCAGCCCTATCCGGCCCAGAATCATCTGGGATGTCAATGGTAGATAAAAGGATTCCTTCCAAACGCACAAGGCTGTCAGACAACTATCTCTCCCCACTAGAAGAGGAGCAGAGCATTCATTTAGAGGCAGCTGAGCCGGTTCTAAACAGCCCGACATCAGACCTTCTGAAGCTTGACTCTGTCTCATCTTCAACTGAAGAGAGACTGCAACAGCCTGTTGAATCTTTCGAGCTGGAAGAGGTGAAGTAGTAGTGATCTGCAGTAATGCTCTCTGTATTTACTTCCACATTATTCCATTTCTAATGCTGTTGAATGTTTTTCAGATCCAGAGTTTTGATGAGGGAAGTGTACCTGGGAGCTGCAATGGTCCAGCGGATCCTGGAGGTGCATTTTGTTTTTAAAACACCCAAGCAACTGCATAGCAATGTGCAAAGCCCTGCTAACTACCCTAGCATTGTAGTGGCGAGTTTTGTACTGGCTAACTTTAGAAAAAGATCAAATTGAAAATGCAATATTGTTCCTTTTGCTTCCTGGAAAGCGAATGTTTTTAAAAGCCTCGGTATGGATTCACATAATTTACTTAAAACAATTTCCATCTCTGATATTATGCAAATGCTTATGCGATTGTTCAGTCATTTTCATATGTGCAGCAGGCTACATGCTGACCACAGTGCTATGGAAAAATGGACTTGTTTGTTTAGTCTGATCAAGAGGCTTTAGTGTTCTTCTGGACACTTGTGATATGTGGCCGCATGCTAATCTTGATCTTGGTTCCCTGTAGGTGAACGAATTGAGTCTTACGTGATGAGAACAAACAGTTGTCAGTCAGACAGCAGCGGCTTCCTAGAGGAGCCCTTCATACCTGCGCTATCCCAGCAAAACAGCCCTCGACCCGAGCTCATGAAGGTAAGACGTGTTTCAGTTCTTTATTTATTTATGTACTGCAGAAGGTTTGGGTAACTGTATTAATGATGCTATAAATAGTTTTTATTTATAACAATATTTTATAAAATCTTTTTTCTTAAAATGTATTACACCATCATTCAAAAGTTTGGCATCAGAATTTTTTTTAAAGATTTGATTACAAATAAAAGTCGTTTTTCATTTACTTTCATTAAAGAATCCTGGTTTCCAAATGCAACATGGTTTCCATTATAATAAGCAGCACAACTGTTCAACATCGAGCACCCAGCATATTAGCATATTAGAATGATTTATAAAAGATCATGTGACACTGAAGACTGGGGTAATGGCTGCTGAAAACTCATGCATAAATTACATTTTACAATATATTACAATAAAAAGCAGTTATTTTAAATTGTAGTAATATTTCTTAATAATATTTTACTCTTTTTACTGTATTTTGGGACAAATAAATGCAGCCTTGATGAGAATAAGAGATTTTTTTCAAAAACATAAAAAACTCTCACTGACCCCATCTTGAAAGGTTGTGTAATTCCATTTCATATCACTAGTGGTAAATAAATGATATGCAGCAGCTTTACCCAATACAAATATAAGTAATGTGTGGAAGAAATGTAATAATGTTGATCTGTAAATGCAAATACATTAAATACATAATTCCACAATATTCTTTGAATGAACTTGGTAAATACCATTGCACATTTAAAGGTGCTGTATTTAGGATTTTGACTCACTCTAATAAAGCATAAAAATACCATAAGATGTTTGCAGAAATTTAAGAAACATGCTAAGTTAATCATAGTTGTTTATCTGAAAAGCATGCTATTCTCCTTTGAAAATGTGCATTCCGGCCCGGAATGTCTGTGTTTGTTATGGCTTGTGAAACCCGCCACTGCCAGTTTACCCAATTGTATTTTGGCACCCCGGGTTGCCAGTTGGCGTAAAACACAGCGTATTTAATTTATTCATCTTCATGTGCGCTCGTTTCTGTTGGTGTCGTTCAATCTGGCAACCTGTGTGTGCGTCAAGTCTGAGGAGGAGGGGCTGGGTGAAAAAACGTCTCCAATATTTTGAATTTGGACTGTCAATCCTACATACAGCACCTTTACTATGGATTGAACCATTTTTGTAAAGGCTGACATCCACGCTTCAAAAAAGGTCACAATGTAACATGAGCGGCCAACCAATATTAGTGTAGCTCAACCGATGTTGAGTTTGAGGCGGGATCTGTTTGTTCAAACAAAACAGACATCAGAGTTTTGTGGAAACCTGTTTGGACACAATATCTACAGCCCTTATTTTTACAGCTAAATTCTGTGTTTTTATTGGAGTAGCCATTAGGCAATGTGGATATATACCACTTGCTGGGGTGTGTTTATGGATATTTGTCTGATTTCCCATGCTGTTTCTGCTTTTTGCAGATGCTGAATGCAATATCACAAGATAGCAGAGGATCAACAGAAGAGATTACAACAGCGAGTAACGAAGAACCCCCTGCAGATGAACAGAACTGTGAAACGGAGTCGAACCAAAAACCCTCACCTACAACGTACTCTGGCAAAACTCTTTTGGGAACAGCAGACTCAGAAACTATGTTTAACTCAGGAGAGTTGAGGAAAATAATAAGTGATAAAGAAAACTCTTTGTCACCAGAAATTAGTAAAGTTGGCAGTAATGGCGTTTACACTCTAGCATACTTTGTTCAAATGGATCCCGTCGGTTACCCAACTGAAATTCGTGACCGACTGCTAGGATCAAGAAGTCCAGACGTTGTGTTTATAAAGAAGGCATGTCCCTGTTTGAGGAATTGAAATATGCTGAGACAAACTCACACTTGAGTCCTACTGATCTGAGGACAGATGTTGTGGAAAAGGAGGTGGATACCTTTACAAATAATTTTGAGGCGGACAAAAAAGATCCAGCCTTGGATCTGATGCAGGAATCTCCAGCTTCTACCCAGGGAAAACCCGTGACCTCTGATGAAGCCACTGGACACAATTCCCCCACTGCGCTCAAACTCAGGAGAGAGTCTTTCTCCAGGAGGTCCTGGTCTGATGTCATCACAGATAATGACTCGGGAACAGCACAAACACCCACCACACAGACACCATTCACATCAGTGGACACATCTCCACCTCACTTATGGAACTCTGTGGACCGTTCTGGAGATCTCGGACATTTGCATACGCGGTCGATATCTCTGGACACGGGACTGTCGTATGAGGAGGAGGATCACAGACTACAGGGTGCATTGTGGGCTGGGGCGCAGCGATGCTTCTACTGTGGGTCCCAGATTGGCTATGACAATGGCTGGACAAAACCTCAACCTGAGCTGTCCTCCAGTCTGCCTGTAAGTAGGCAAATAATCATTATCTATAATCATTAACTATGACAGACTGAGGTGTACAATTCCAATCATGCTCTATATTGTACATCCTAAATTATTAGGGATGCATGATATATAGGTAGCAAATTTAATTTTGGTCTATTACATTTTTGTTGTTGTGGTTGTTCTGCTGTTGCCATTGTGGCCCATTGTTTTTATATTTGGTTTGATGGAAAAACAAAACAAAAACAAAACACTAGTTGCTTCATATGTGGGAGGAGCTTCAGATTTGAAGTATGGATTTACACGGGCTCTTTACTACCAGTAGACCTTTCCACTGGTTTTAAGAACAAACTAAGATTAACATTCTATTCTGGGAAAAACACTTCTGCCACTTAAACATCTATGTGCACTGCTTATGTTTAATGAGGCTCATTTGAATTTGTATAGTTAATTTGCATGTGTAATGGAAAACAGTAGCGAACATTGACCACTTCAGAACCTTCACAGGTTTTAAGCACACGCACCAAAATCCCCTTTATCTCACATCCTCGCTTATAAACACTCCACTGAAGCTGCCTGCATTTGAAGGTCAGAGGTCACAAAACGGCTACTGGAAAATCCACCTAAAACCCCTGCTTCAAGCCAGTTTTATTTTAGTATCATTGAGATATATTAATATTAAACTAACTGAAAAGGAGAAATGTCGTCTTGGAAGCAAGCTGAAATAAAATGGGTTTAAGTGTTTTTTTATATATATATATTTTTTCCAGTTAACATTTATTGTATTTCAAGTATCGAAACAGGTTTTTGATCTGGGTTAGGTGGTTCATCAGTTGGACCTACCATTTGGTGGGAGTGACGTCATGTTTCAACCCGCCATTAGCAATACACCAGGTGTTCAACAGCAAAAACCAGCTTAACTACTTTTAAAGATCGTGTTTTCCCCAGAAGGAATTACACAGGAGCAGACAAATATCCTTCTATTTCTCTTTCCAGTACTCTCTGGATGAGCTTGAAGACATGGTGAAATGTTTGAGGAAGTTCCGGACAGTTCTGACAGAAATTGAAGTGAGACTAGAAGAAGAACAAGCATCCGTGATCGGATCTCTGTCAGATTCCCACAGGTGATAACGAATATATCACTGATTAATAGTGCTCCTCAATAGCATGTATTTTGCACTGTTTAAAGTTGATTTTGTGTGTCAGGGAGGAAGTGGAAGATGTTTTGAGGTTACGAGAAGCTGTCAAACATGAAGCTGGGACGCTTGAACAGCAGCTGTCTGATCTGGTACATCACTATGATGACAGCATTAAAATGGTATTCAATCTACTCCTAAACTAAAAATTAAATATGGTTTATGGGTCAAAATAGGGCTTTGTGCAAAATTGCCACAACTTAACTAAAATTGTTCCAAATATTTCAATATGAGGCAAAACACTTTCATGCATGAATCTGAACCCACTTTGTTTCCAACCAACATCCTTCAGCTGTGCAATATATACAGAATATAAAAAGCACAACACTTTTATTTTATTCCTGTACTGTTATGTTTACAGAAGCTGAATCGGCTCATGGACGAACAGTCTGAGCTGTGCAACCAACTGCGAATTACACCCTCTGATACGCCCCATTCAAAACCCACCTCAACCAGGAGCGTGGCCATTCAGTGCTGCCTGCCGCTCGTCACGTCCAGTCCACAGCGGTGTGTCCATCACTGCACCTGTCATGAGGCATGTCAAGATCCACCGGTCCCCCTGTCAAACCCAGTGGGAGGCCAACTGCAAACCAGACAGGCTGGACTTTGTAGCTTTTATAAAAAGTGTAAGAAACATCTCATACCCTCATCATCAGAATATTAGATCTGATAATGATAATGTCTTAATGCATTGTTAATCGTACATTTTTATCTTGCAGTTGAAAAATTCATTACAACATTCAATGAGCAACTCCTCATTGGAATAAGGTTTGTTTTCTTCTTTAGTCTGAAATCAAAAGTTACTTTTACTTAATGACCCAATAAAATAATTTGTCGATAATAGTTTATATTTCACAATTCTGACTTTCTCAGAATTTTACATTTACAAATTTCAAAATGAAAATTCTGTCATTAATTACTCATGTCGTTCCAAACCCGTAAGATCTTCTTTCATCTTCGGAACACAAATTAAGATGTTTTTGATGAAATCGGAGAGCTATCTGTCACTCCATAGATAGCAAGACAACTGAAATTTCCCCAGGTCCAGAAACGTGGTAAATACATCAGACGACGTAACTCAGGGGAGAAGAATGGTTCTGTATATTGTTATTTTTGTTTTCTTAGCGCAAAAAAAAAGTATTCTCCTAGCATCGTAAGTTGAGCCACTGATGTCACATGGACTGTTTTACCGATGTATTTCCTATGTTTCTGGACTTGGGAACATTTCAGCCTATGGAGTGACAGACAGCTCTCCGATTTCATGAAAAACATCTTAATTTGTGTTCTGAAGATGAAAGAAGGTCTTGGGGGTTTGGAGCAACATGAGGGTGAGTAGTTAATGACAGAATTTTAATTTGGGGGTGAACTAACTCTTTAAATGCAGCATTCAAAGCTAATCATTTTGTTCTTTCCTTATATGTAGTGACGCAGCAATGCAGTGATAAAGACCCGTCTTGCCATTTTTTTGGATGTCACTTATAAAGTGACGTGCTGACTCTTGAGCACAGAAATAATAAAGAATTATGTATATAAACCACTATCTTATGTCCATTTGAGTTTTTATGTGTGCACAGACGTCTCTTATAATGAAGAGTAAACCTCCTCCCTGTAACACTCTCTCACTCCCTCTCCCTCTTCATCTTTGTGTCTTTGTAATGAAACACTTCATATCATTGTGGTGTTGCACTGACCATATAAGGAAACTGCTGCTCTCCTGATGGAGCGGTGGATGACATGGTGCTGGTCCCCCTGTCTGATTGGACTATGATCTGATGGTTCCTCCAGTGTTCATGAGATGCTCTCCAACAGTTATATGGCCCAGTCTCAAGAAATAGAACCATTTTCTGCTGAAAATTTCAGTAGGCCTACTTTTTAATAACTTCATTTAAAAACCTTAAAAAAAAAATTCCCCTCAATTGAGACAGTGGGGACCCTATGATAGTGAATTAATATGGTCTACAAATACAGTATGGCTTTCTTGGTAACCAATTTAACATTACCTCTTGAATTATAGTTATATAACGTACTGATATTTAACTTGTGTTAGCCTACTAACTAAGATTAGGTTTGACATACACAGAATTCATAATTGAGTAAATCGGTCTACTGTTAGTATACAGAGTTTTACAAGTCATCATAACAGTCTTTCAAAACATGTTTTGTGCAACAACTATTCAGTTCTTTGTCACATTAAAAATGTTTTGGGGAATGTTGACGTTACGGAGTGGAAGGCCAATGCTGCTGTTAAAGTGCTTTGTGCCTACAAACCAAACACCATTCACTGTTTTGTCACGTAACAGAGTCAACGTATTAAGCTTTACCATATAGGCTAAGTGTGAAAATGGGTAGGTTTAGGGGTGGAGATGGGTAGGTTTAGGGGTGGAGATGGGTGGGTTTAGGGGTGGAGATGGGTGGGTTTAGGGGTGGAGATGGGTGGGTTTAGGGATCAGGGGGTGGAGACGGGTAGGTTTAGGGGTGGAGACGGGTGGGTTTAGGGATCAGGGGGTGGAGATGGGTAGGTTTAGGGGTGGAGATGGGTAGGTTTAGGGGTGGAGATGGGTAGGTTTAGGGGTGGAGATGGGTGGGTTTAGGGGTGGAGATGGGTAGGTTTAGGGGTGGAGATGGGTAGGTTTAGGGGTGGAGACGGGTAGGTTTAGGGGTGGAGATGGGTAGGTTTAGGGGTGGAGATGGGTAGGTTTAGGGGTGGAGATGGGTGGGTTTAGGGGTGGAGATGGGTAGGTTTAGGGGTGGAGATGGGTGGGTTTAGGGGTGGAGATGGGTAGGTTTAGGGGTGGAGATGGGTGGGTTTAGGGATCAGGGGGTGGAGATGGGTAGGTTTAGGGGTGGAGATGGGTGGGTTTAGGGATCAGGGGGTGGAGATGGTAGGTTTAGGGGTTGAGTTGGGTGCGTTTAGGGATCAGGGGGTGGAGATGGTAGGTTTAGGGGTGGAGATGGGTGGGTTTAGGGATCAGGGGTGGAGATGGGTAGGTTTAGGGGTGGAGATGGGTGGGTTTAGGGATCAGGGGTGGAGATGGGTAGGTTTAGGGGTGGAGATGGGTGGGTTTAGGGATCAGGGGGTGGAGATGGGTAGGTTTAGGGGTGGAGATGGGTGCGTTTAGGGATCAGGGGTGGAGGTGGTAGGTTTAGGGGTTGAGTTGGGTGCGTTTAGGGATCAGGGGTGGAGACGGGTAGGTTTAGGGGTGGAGATGGGTGGGTTTAGGGATCAGGGGTGGAGATGGGTAGGTTTAGGGGTGGAGATGGGTGGGTTTAGGGATCAGGGGTGGAGATGGGTAGGTTTAGGGGTGGAGATTGGTGGATTTAGGGGTGGAGATGGGTGGGTTTAGGGATCAGGGGGTGGAGATGGTTAGGTTTAGGGGTGGAGATGGGTGGGTTTAGGGATCAGGGGGTGGAGATGGGTAGGTTTAGGGGTGGAGATGGGTGGGTTTAGGGGTGGAGATGGGTAGGTTTAGGGGTGGAGATGGGTAGGTTTAGGGGTGGAGATGGGTAGGTTTAGGGGTGGAGATTGGTAGGTTTAGGGGTGGAGACGGGTGGGTTTAGGGATCAGGGGGTGGAGATTGGTAGGTTTAGGGGTGGAGACGGGTGAGTTTAGGGGTGGAGACGGGGTGGGTTTAGGGATCAGGGGGTAGAGATTGGTAGGTTTAGGTACATGTAAGGTTGAAGGAGTTGGATCTGGATCTTGCATCTCAGGCCTTTACGTTTACATTTATGTTCTTAACAGACGCTCTCTTGCCTGGCAGGCGTCAGGTTGACATGCACTGTTTATACTGATGTGTTTAACAGGGTAGTAGAGTATGGTTCAGTGAATGAAAAAATAATCAAAACCACTCCACACACTCCACACAGGAGGAGCAAATGCCATTCACATCAGAGGAGAATAGAAAGACATCAAAGCCTGTCAGTAAACAGTGTCCACATTGTTTTCCAGTATTATTCATTTCCTCTTGTTCACGCTCTCCATTGAGCTAGTAAAGAGTTGTGGTGAGTGTAGATGTGAAAAATTATCTTTAGTATTATTAGGCTATTTATGATGTTGTATATTTGTATTATATATGGATACACTTGAAATCAAAACCTAATGAAGTAGGAGTCACTGCATTGAAGACGGTCTCAACACACTCCATTTGACCAAACCTTACCTCCAGCGTGTTTGAATCAAAGTGTTGAAGCTGTTTCTTTAACCTCGATGACGTGCGTTCATGGAAGCCGGGATGATTGACACATGACAAGGGCCTCCGTCGCCATGACAACATGCTCTAATGGAGACAGAATTATAGGAGGCTCCTCCTCCTGAAGTACATAACCCCTGTCTTTGATCTGGCCTGCACTCGCTCTCCGTCTCTCTGCTGCACTGAGGTAAGGTCTCTCGCTCGTTCTTATAATTCACTTCTTCACTTCTTTTCTAGATTGAAAGTATTCAAAATAGTTCAGCAGATGTTAATTGATTAATGAATAATATTTAAATAGTAAAATGTTTACAGTATATATTCAGTGTTTTGTTTAATGTTTTGTAATTTATTACCATTTATATATATATGGGCTATTTTGTGATGTAGTATGTTTTAATTATAGAAGTGCACATCAATCTGAAGCAAATATTATATGTCACTTATTGAATTTTTATATGTCACTTATCTGAAATATTTTAGGTAAATATTAATTGACTAATACAATTAAATGTAATAAGTGTAATTATATTTTAAGCTAAATGTTGCATACAGTATATATTTAGTGTGGTCAGAATTGTATTCTTATTAAAATATATATTTTACATATATACATGAATGCAATTTTTTGTAACATTAATATATTTGGTTTGCAAGTGAATAAAGGTAATATTAAAATTCATCAGAGCTCAAAAGGCTCAAAATGTTATTTTTGATTGCTGACTGAGCCTCAAATGTACATTTTGCACATTTTGATTTGCTTTGTCATTTAGTTTCCAGGAAAAAGTACCTTTTTTATTTATTTATATTAACATGGATTTCAACATAACAGTTTTTTTGTGTAAATGTAATGTGATGCATTTAAGTATTATTCTTTGACATTGCATAATTAACCATAATAAAATTAGATTCAGAGCCCAAAGTGAGAAGCTGTTTTGTTGAATTAGTTTGCTACCATTCACACGTTCAGTAAATATGACAGAGTCTTTGTCATGTATATGAGTGTGTGTGTGTGCTGAACACGAGCTGTTATCTGATACCTGAACAGACTGCTGTGGGGAGCATGTCCACTGACTGTGTGAGGTCACTCTCAGACAAAGACGAACACACACTCACCATGCACGAACATCTCTGTGAGTACCGCAGTCTTTCACTACATTTCAGCATGATATCTGCATGCACAATGGTTTTTAAAGGAAAAGAGCTACATAATGACAATACAATGGTCAACATTTGGGTGACCAGCATCTAGCGCGAGTAACAAAGGCGTAACAGTCTGACTGACACACACAGACCAGCTTTGTGAACCTGTCTCTGAAATCTTCTCCTGCAGATGGGAACGCTGAAATGGACAACCAGAAGCACAGCTCCGAGGAACATCAGCAGGACAAACTGGGACAGAAGAAACCCCGCAGGAAAGACACTCCCGTACTCAACAGCCCTCCACTCATACCAGGCAAGACTTTGATTTCTGTCATCCTTTCACTCCATCCATCTCTCGACGTCTCTTTGTCTCAGCTCTTTGCGCTTTTCTTTCGCAGGCGTGAGATTGATGAAGACAGAGGCTCGTATGATTCATCAGGAGGATGAAGAGAAGGAGATGAAGAAGTAGAAGTCTTTAAAAACATTCTGTTTTCATTCTTGTCAGTGTTATTTTTGATTGTCATCTGAGCCTTCATTAAATGTAGGTTTTGCAGATATTTTACGTGTTGTCGTTTCATCATTTGAGTGTCATGCGGTAGAAACACAGCGGGATGATGCAAAGAACATCTTTTGATTCCAACATGAACATCGTAGCATAAAGGTTGGAAAAGTGGGAATTTGGTGTGTTTTATTTATGTCATATGGACAACAGAGATGATATTTATAAATCAACATGTAGAAAAACAATAATATTTCTGAAAGTAGTGCTAAACATATGTACATGTACAGGTGTTTCAGTGTGTGATTACATATGAACAGCAGGTTACATTAACTGGGTACATCTCAAGACCCCCAATAATAATAAAAAATATATATATATATGTTTCACAATTAATACGATTTTGCTGCCTAATTCTCATTATGATAATTAAAATAAAGTGAAAACATATATTATTTTTTAAAGTATTCATATTTCACGCTAATATTTATTGTGGTACCTTAACGCTGATTGACTTGTATTTTTGTAGTTTTTTTTACATTTTTATTACACTATTTTTTTGTATAGGAACAATTAAAAGCATACATTATTAAGGGAATGTGCATCACAACTGTAAGTAAGAATTTAAAGTACTCATATATCATGGAAGCATTGGTTGTAGTGTAGCATGTGTTTAGTTAATGTTGATTACAATAATAATTAAAATGGTATGGGAATATAATCAAAAACAAAGTGTATCAGGGCAATAGAAGGCATCACGATTAAAAAATAAGAATTATAAATTCCAAAATTAATATATATATATATAAAATGTAAATACAATTTTAAATAAGAAATAAAAATAATAGTTTTTACTGTTTTTAATTCTTTCTTTATTATTTGATCTATTTATGTATCTTCTGTATACACTACAGTAATACGAATCTTCAGTCTTCACGTGTGCTATAGAAGGGTCACCTCCCCCGTCTCAGAGAGATGCTCTGTAGGTGTCTGGCCTTGCTTCGGGGGTCTGTGGGTTTCTGCGGGCGGGAGGGCAAGTACGAGTTGGCACAGTAACTGGGTTTCTTACTGTATCTGACCAGGTGGTATTTACGGCGAGTGGACGCTGAAAAAAACAGAGCAGATTCTTAACAACCGTTCTGTTAATACAGTTTCTGTACATTTTTAAATCATATTAATCAAAATGAAGACTCAAACCCGTCATCTGAGCCCTTTGAGTAAAGATTTATTGTCACAAAAGTGCAATTAAGGAGCATTGACACAAGCATGATCACATGACCACACCTGCCTATGATTGATTTTTTTCTTTTTGAAATAAAAAGTAATGAATGCATCAACATACATTAAATGTAGAAAAAATGTAAACAATCTTATGACAAATTATACTCTGGAAATGAATAAAAAGGTAAACAATGTATGGATCTCAAAATGTGTTTGACTGCAGTACACTAGATAGCCAGCAGACGGCTGTACAGCACTATATGATTTATGCTGCTAGTGCATTCTTTCATTTTACTAATAGAAATTGGTCTGTGTTGTGCCGCAGTACATGAGGATTTCAAACCAAAAAACAAATAAAATAGCTTAGTTTTGACATCGAGGTTTCCTGGCAAACACATACATGTGACCATGGACCACAAAACCAGGCATAAGGGTGCATTTTCCTAAATTGAGATTTCTACATCATCTGAAAGCTGATAAATAAGCTGCATTGATGCATGGTTTGTTAGGATATAACAATATTTGGATGAGATACATCTATTTGAAAATCTGGAATCTGAGGGTGGAAAAAATCTAAATGTTGAGCAAATCACCGTTAAAAGTTGTCCAAATGAAGTTCTTCGCAATGCATATTACTAATCAAAAAGTGTTGATATATTTACAAGGAAATGTACAACATATCTTCATGGAACATGATCTTTAATGTCCTAATGATTTTTGGCATAAAAGAAAAATCTAAAATGTTGACTCATACAATGTATTTTTGGCTATTGCTACAAATATACCCCATCGACTGAAGACTGGTTTTGTGGTCCAGGGTCACATGTGTACTCAACTGAGCTGAACACATGACAGTTACTCCAAAGCAGAACTAAACACACGTATTAAGGCAGAATCTCACTGTGCCATATTTACTCATCAACTTCAATATTCTATAAATGTACAGCATTTCACCTAAACAATCTCACACTCTGAGCCTAAATGTGCTTAAAAGGATTTGAGAGGTAAGACATTTCTAAAAACAGTTATAGTCAAAGAGCTAGTGTGCGTGTGACTTAATATGTGCTTATTTCATCCAGCAACGAAGTCTCTTAATCAGTATTTGTATTCAAAATATCCAAACATTCTTAAAACAAAGATAAAATTACCTGGATGATATGCTTTTTATTCTTTCATTTATTCTTATTTTAATATATATATATATGGGGCTTGTTTTAAGAATTTTTTATTTTTTGCTGGGAAATACTGATTAAGAATATGATATTTGCAGAATGTCACCAACTCTGTGCTTATGGAAATGTAATAGGAGGGGAGGGGCACTGACCAAAAAAAAAACAGAACAAAATGATATAATTGTTATGTTTATAATATGTTATAATGGCACAGTATTGATCAATCAAACGATTGTCACTAAGTTCAGCCTCACAGCTGAAAAGAGCAACATGCTGACATTCATATCTGAATGAACTCTCCAGTAAACTCAAAATGATGAAATCACTTCAATGTCTCCCAGATATGAAGAAAACGCTGACATAAGCACAGATAATAGACATGAGTGATGACTCAGAACCGAGTCAGAGGACAACTAAACAGGAAGATGTACACAAATAACACTAATATTCTAGAATGTCAACAGAGAATAATTCACAAGGATTTGTAATTAATAATAGATTTAAGGCAACAATGCTTCCTTCTTTTTTATATTTCTTTCTTTCCAACCAATGAGTCATAAGACATATGCATGAAAGATGGCATGCAATGATCCAGATAATGATGTGCAGACTTTATAATCATCTTTGGTTGAGGCAGCGGAGACATGTACACAGGATATTGCTGCCTGTTTATAACAGCCTATTTACAAGGAGGCCTTTTTTTACTTATTTACTATTTTTCAGCATTTTACAAGTTATGTATGAAACTGGTTTACAGAAAGATTCACATGGACAGGTGAAGATGAGTGGTACACACAGGGACATAAATACCTCGCTAGGACAGTGAACTAATGTGTAATATCAGCACGAAGCATCTGACAGATAAAGATACTCGTGCTAAAACACTTTATAAACGTTCTATATCTTCTTCTACCAAATTAAAAAATAACAAGATTCATTTTAATCTCTGTCCTATTTCTCTCAGAGATTAGATTAAGCATGAATAGTACACCTTCCTAAAATTGATCTATATTGTTCATTGTTCATACCAAATTTCCCAATAAACACTTCATAAATAATATAATATTTTATATACATTAAATACAAAAATAGAAGAACATTTCTATTAACCATAACCTAATGTCAAAATAATAACATTTACTACATTTTAAGGGTTTGAAGAGCTTACAATGTTTGCAGAGGTTTAATTGGCACCTCGGATTTGGCTCATAATAACACAGAAATCAGACATAATTTGTTATTTAAAAGGACACATGTACCTTCATTCATTTTAAAGGAATAGTTCACATAAAAATAAATCAAACTTGCTCACCCTCAGGCCATCTAAGAGGAGTTTGTATGTCATCTGAACAGATTTGGAGAAATTTAGCATTACATCACTCGTTCACCAATGGATCCTTTGTAGTGAATGGGTGCCGTCAGAATGAGAATTAAAATAGTTAAAATGCCTTAATGTTGGATTTGATTCTTACTAACATTCGCTTCAAAGGATGTTAATTGATGGACTGGAGTGGTGTGGATTACTTATGGATTATTGTGATGTTTTATCAGCTGGACTCTCATTCTGACGGCACCCATTGGTGAACAAGTGATGTTAGGCTAGATTTATCCAAATCTGTTCCTGTGAAGAAACAAACTCATCTACAGCTTAATGGGCCTGAGTGAATTTTCATTTCTGGATAAATTATTCCTAATATGAATAGTAGGGTTCAAGAATCTGAGGCTAATATAGTATTTTTCCAATTTAATGAAAGAAAATGTGTTCATTTAAAAAAAACATTAATGACAATATACTAAATGTATTAACAATTTGAGTAAAAAAAAAAAGTACATTAATAATTATTAATTAAATATTTATTCCTCATTTTACATCATATTTTGATATATTCATCTCTTTATCTTCCCCCAAGAAAACCCCAGATTTTCTATGTGTCCTCAGATTTTGGATCCCATCGTATGAACATGAATTTTTGATTTGTAACTTCACAATATCCAGCTGATGTTTATATATATTGTGCAAATCACATACGATAACATAATTTGAATAGTTTGTTAAAATGAATCCATATTGTGACAGAACTGTTTGTAAAAAAAAATCTTCTATGATCAAAGTGACATTGGCAAGGATGCTGGCAAAGGATTATGGGCCATTAAACTAACGATCAAACCCTCAATCACATACACGGTTCGACATCAAGAAGCTCCTGAAAGCATATGTACAGAAGACACACGATGGAAACTGTACAGTATCAAGACAGGACGACAGCAACATCAAATTTATGACTAACACAAATCAAAATAAGAGGAAAACAAACATCAGTTCTGCAGACATTCTTTGGATGCGGTAACGATGGCCCGGTGAAGGTGATCTGGTTGCATGAGTGCTCTGAGGGACTGAAGTTCTCTGAAGTTCTCCGCTCGCTGTCTGTGCAGGTCTGGGCGCTTGAGCGGTCGGCAGATGCTGCGTTGTGCCTGATGAAAAAACATCAGCTGCGGGCGGTCTCCATCGACTCGACACAGGACATTTCATCTTCATGCATGTGGCGTTGATGACAACAGCCACCGCAGCACCATGCATGACTTTTGTACTTCCGTGGTGTGCACCAAAGTCTCAGTTCTCTTAATGGTTTTGTGCATCTCTGAACCAAAACCTGGAGTAAATCCTTGAAGCCAGATGTGAATTAAAGTAAGTATGAAAAAACTCCACTAGAGACAGAAATATCTGATTTTAAAATGTGAAACGTCCTCCAAAAAAGAAAAGAAAAGATGAATAATAAAAGATAACCACCAGGTGACAGCACAGTACAGGGTTTGGAGTGCTGTTAGTTTGCATCAGGCGCAGATGCAGCGGCTGCACTGTCTGTCAGTGAAGAGGTCCCACAGTTACTGTGCTCGTCTTCTGAGTCTGCAGAGGAGAGCAGATATTTGGCACATTTAGAGCTCCTGTTCCACAGCTCGGACTGATGTCTGACAGGGGAATGAGGCGCTACGACAAGGGACATGCCACGTGTTCAGAATCAGATGGAGGGAATCGAACGTGGATGAACTAACCACATATATGGAAAATCTTTGAATAGTTGTATATAGTGCATCTTATCTCAGAACAGGTGATTTTGAAGGTTTCAGAATGATTTTTTGGTCATGTCAATCCAAACCCATGATTTTCTTTAGTGGAACACACATTTTTACACAATGGCTGTTCTTTCATAAAAGTAAATTTAATTGGAAAAATGAAGAACATTTTATTGGGAAGGGGCTGTAAAAGCTCAAAAAGTTGACAAAAAAGCACCAAAGAAGCACTTAGCTCAGTTTAACATCAATGACTATTGATTGGTCATGTGGGAAACGACGAGGTTTGACATTAAATCTGTGCCGATGGATCTTGATGTTTGGAAACGCTGCAGAACAAGTACTTTTTTGTCTTATTTTCCAGTTAAAATATCCTTGAATCATACATATATATATGATTAAAAAAATACATTCTTTAATTTTGCAAGGAAGCATTCAATTGATCAAAAGTGAAAGAAAAGTAATTTATGTTTCATGTTTTTTCTATGTTTTTTATATAATCTATTAAAAATGAATGCTTTTGAACTTTTTATTCATCAAAGAAGCCTGTAATTATATTGATAATAATAATAAATGTTCATTGAGCAGCAAATCAGCATATTAGAGTGATTTCTGAAGGATCATGTGACACTGAAGACTGAATTAATGATGCTGAAAATTCAGCTTTGCATCACACAAATATATCATATTTTAAAACATATAAAAGTTATTTTAAATTGTATTAATATTTCACAATAGTGCATTTGTTTCTGGATTTTTTTGACCTAATGCGCAAGTAAAAATATAAAAAATGTAGTAAAACCAAACACATTTCTATTAAAGATAAAACGTGTGAAAACTAGTAATATCTTATGTGTTATAAAGGTTATTTATATATTTTAGTGAAAACAAGTTTATGAGGGTGCAGTGAGGGTAAGAATTTTTAGTGGATTCATTTTAACCTCAGGTTTTAAATTCATAATTTAAATGTCAAACAAAATTATTGTACATAATGTATAAGTCATATGGACTACTTCTTTTCTAGACCTCCTTTTTGTCCTGTTTCAGAGCAAGAGCCCCATTCACTGTATGGACAAAATCGTCCAGGACATTGTACCTGAAAGAAAGTCATGCAGGTTTGGAACAACACAAGGCCAAGTAAACAGATCCATGTTTGGGTGAAATGCAGAGGTGACAGACAATGCGTGAAGGTGTCAAATCAAATCAAATCACCATGGGTTTCTCTCCCAACTGACCTGATGAGAGGAAATGAACCTAAAGTAGCTCTCCTGCTGATAACAACTGAATCCCATTTTACACACTATCTCTTCTAAATAAGTGTTTCTTTGGACTGATATGACTCCCAGGATGCTTGTTTTGTCTATGTGAGTGCAGTCTTATGATGTTGCAGACACAGTGTCCAAACCAGGTGCAACATAGTAAAACAAACAATACAAATTCAGGAAAATCTCTTGCCCTTGATTTTTTCTCTCAAACCAGTTCTGACTGTGACGAAATCAAATCAATCTTAGTCTAGGCTTCTGTCATGATCTCTGTAGCCCCATCCACAGTGAAACCGCATTGGTTAAAACATCAGATTTGAGTGTGGACAGACTTGTACCTGCAAACTTGTTGTGTCATGCCTGGTTAGGATACAGTGCTTCAAATTAGGATGCTAGTATGCAAATTAGCATTCAGTTGTTATGTGATGCCAACAGCAGTTAAAAGAGATGATGGAGTTACCGTCCGATCTCTCGCTTTCACTGTCGTCACTGTCAGGCGAGTTCAGTTCCTCGTTCCCTGACATTCAGATAAGACATGGGTCACTAACCGAGTCAAACAAACAAACAGACAAACAAATAAAAGACGAGTGCTTTTCTAACACTTACAACACACACCGTTTAACAGTAGTATTCTCTGGGTTCTTTCTGGAAAAGTGTAAACTTTGTTGTATCCTTTTCTAGCTCAAGTAAAACATGTCTGATAAGAAAATAAATGCATGTACACCACATAATTCAGCATACTGCAGTAAGCAGCGCTTGCAAAACACAATACATTACAGAGTACAGCACTAGATAGTAGTATATGCTAGTTAGTATGCATGCTTGAGGACATTAAACACTACACACTGTAAATTGTAGAGTTTAGTATACACTATAGAGCACACTACACAACATGTTCCACTCTGTACACAACAAAACACATAAGAATTAGAGTGCACTACTGTACAAGTATACTAAAAACATTAACGAACATTCTTTCCAACATGTAATAGTTTGTCTACGATAGTGCTTGGTTACAACAAACACAATAGTAAGCAAGAAAAAGTGGTAAAGTAAGAATAGTAGTTTATGGTAGTGATAGACCTGTATATACTGGCCCATATTTAGCCATTTTGAAATATTGATTATTAGCATAATATGATAACTTTGTCATATTCATACTCTACAAATCTTTTCTTTTCATTTTTTTAATTCATTTTGAGAAAATATTGGGTAAATTATAATTGTACATTATTTTAAATAGATTTTGAGGAAATATATTACAATTAATTTAATTTGGAAAACATAAGTTAAAATAAAAATTCTGCGATTTCATTAAGTTTTCTTTGGACATCAAATAAATGTATGATGTAATATTAATAAACAAAATTATTACAGATTTAAAATATTATTTATGTATTTTTTTGGCATCTGCTAACAACAGCCAGTATATAAATATCAATATTGGCTTTGGCCATTACCACTAGTTTACATCATGTACATTATTTAACAACATTATATACAGATGTAATGTCAGTAATAATAATGATACAAATATTAAAATAATCAAAACCCATATCGGTCAACCACTAGTTTATATCATGCGTTAGGTAATCCAAAGTATCGGTCAGTACAGGTGTTTAGGATTAGAAATAGTTTAGGCACAAAAGGCACCACATTTTGTTAGAAATATGAATATGAGATCCAGAAACATGATATCGGGTATTATTCCAGATATTGGGATAAAAGCAAACGTAAAATATCAACAGATCTGAAAACTCTGACACTCACCGTTGAGCGCTCGCTGGCTGTTGTCTGTGTCACCGTCGGACGCTGGTGTTTGAGCCCCCTTCACCCCCCCTGGGTCTTTATTGCCCTCTTCCTCTCTGGGCTGTTGCTCTGTGGGCTCCTTGTTATCGCCTGTAGCTTCTTGATCTGACTTTGACTCTTGTCTTGTGTCTTCCTTCCGTTTGTCTTGAGATTTCTCACTCGGGTCTGTGTTGATCTTGTCTTCTTTTTTAGTATGATCTTCTTTGCTGTCACTGCTGTGTGTGTCTGTTTTATTATCGTTCTCCTCGTTCTCTTCCTGTTTGGCCGTCTCTTCCAGATCTAACACGGACAAATTCAGTTCATCAATACTGGCACAGAGAAAGTGAGGTCACTTTAAGCATGAAAAATTACGAAGATGGATATTAGAATTCTGAATACACCAATTGTTTAAAAGTTTAAGGTTTTTATAAGAATGTTTAATGTTTCAGAAAGAAGTTTATTATGCTTACCAAATACATTAAAGCAGCTATATTGTTAAATATTATTATTATTTAAAATGACTGTTTTCTGCTGGCACATTCTAAGCCAATCGGATCCACACATGTACTGTAGTCAATCATGATTTAATAGTACATCATTTTTCATCTTCAAAATCTGTGCCAAATGTAGATTCATGTTATGAAGATTTGTTTGCTTATTTGTTAAGCCTGAGCCCTTAAATCTTTTATTCATATTGAATTCATTTATATTTCTGAATGAAAGCTGTATTTTTACAGTTTCTGAAGAGATGAGTGGTGCTTGCCCTTGCATACTAAGGCATTGTAAATGATTGCCAGGGTATTGCTAAACAATTGATAAAGTGTTCTATGTGGTTGCTAGGTTGTTCTGTGCAGTTGCTACGGCTTTGCTTACTGCCCGAAGTCATTAGAGCTCTTACTCTCATAATTTTCTGGTCTTTAGATATGTCCTGGATCTATTGTCCAACCAGTGCATCACTATTTGATGCATCTTTTATTAATGTTCAGCATAAGTTACCAAATAGCCAAATATTAATACTTAATTTGAGGGGTTTGTTTAAATCCCTAACGCTTAGTATGAGCAACAGGATCTCGATTTCAATTATGCATGTGTATATGTTTGCGTTTATACCATTGGCGGCCTGTGCTTTCCATTTTTCTCTGTTTTTATGCACTTCCTCATTCCAGGTGCTTTTGAAGGTCTTAAAATCGACAGCGTTTACGGAGAAGTTCAGGGAAGTGGCGCCCTCCGAACCAGTGCTTCTCACACTAGAGCGTTTACCGTCCGATGGGATGTTATTCAGACTGCACAAACACACACAGACACACACACAGAGTGAGTGTTTATTTAGCTTCCAGTACATGTTTGTCTTTAGAGTATAGTGTCATTAGTTGTCAAGCTGATGAAGGATACCAAGAGTCTTTATTAATGTGATCAAAGCTGAATTTATAGCATCATTACTCCAGTCTTCAGTGTCACATGATCCTTCAGAAGTCATTCTAATTTGTTTAAAGGAATCTTAATGACCCCAAACTTTTGAACGAGGTCAGTTTCTGAGAATAGAGCAGCACTGTTGCCGCCCATTCATTCGTCCTCACCTGGACCGTCTGAATCCAACCAGACCGGAGGGTGAGGCTTCTTCGATCAGCGGAGTCACGATTTTATCAATCATGTCTGTCAGCACAGTGAAGGTGGGCTCCACGATGAAATCAATGAAACCTGTTAGGGAAGTGAAATGAGCATCATAACACACAGAAGTGGGTATCCCATATCCTATTGATTCACACACAAGCTTGATCACTCACCGATCTGAGACTGGGCCACCATGGTAGACTTGCGATCACATAAAGGAGAGAAGGAAAGTCCAAGTTCTGCCTCCTTATCACCCTAAAACAAAAAGTAGACGAGAACCAACACCAATTAGCATCTTTTCAGGTAAAGATTTCTGATTATTAAAGGGGTCATAACATATTCCCTGGACCATTTTCTCACCTCTAACTCTCTTAAATAGGCTTTTTAGTTGCTATTTGGAGTATTTCTTTATGCGCAATACTTTATGCACAATGCACATTTCTTAATATTATCCCTAAAATGCGTTTAGATATCACTATTAATAAGGACTGTATGATCTCTGTATAATATCAGTCTTTAAATGCACAATATTTAATTAAATTGTACCTGAAGTATACTGGCAAAATTAGTTGTTAGTTCCATTTGAACACAAATATACTTCAGTATTTGGACTTCAGCACTATTTCCACACAATTAAAGTGCATTAAGCACAACATTATTTGTTGCAATATAGCAGATTTTAGTTTACCAAAAGTACATTTGCAGGGTATTTTATTTAGCACACAAATATGTAAATGTATTTGTAGTAAACTTAGCACAAAATAAATATATTTCAAATACATTTTAGTTTTTATTTACTGTATGTATCCTAAAATTGCCCAATTAAATAATGTTTTCACACTTTTTGTGCATAAATTGTCAAGGCTGTTGCTTATTCAGAAATGACACACAACAAAAATATGCAGCTCACAAGTGATATTTACTTATTTGTCATTTTACTAACACAGTTAGTTTTTGGTATATTTGCATTTCAAAATCATCAAAATAAATGATAAATCAAAGTAAAAAGCTTTATAATGTGACCTTGATACGGTGTAATTCCATATTTTTTAACTCTAAACCTCACAGAATGTTTACATACAGCACTATACTGACTTTTTGTAATAGATTGAGAAATTATATCTTCTGATATGACCTCTTTTGTTACGGACCAATCCAGACAAAATAAAGCTTCTGGTTTAGGTTTCAGTTCATTTGAAATCCCTCGTGTTCAGCTCAGCTGCATTCTCATTATTCTCTGAATCAGTCCATAGCACTTCATTTGCAAACATCACAAATAATCCAGAGAAACAATAGCTGTAATAGCTTTTCATGATTGTCTTTTGGTCGAATAATACAGCTATGACCTCTAAACAGCACAGGCTCCTATACAAATGACGTTCCTCGGGATGTTTTGTCAATCGCACGTTTCACAGTCACCATTAATTTCCTGCGCAACGCTGAGCGTTATTTCATTCCTGACCCTGAAATTGCAATTATAATATCTGGGGGTGTTTTACCTCTGACGAACTGATCGTTTATTAGCTTAAACGTGTCAATAAATCAAATATTCAATTTCACTCTTGTAGAAACACCAAGATGGGAGCGGTGTGATATCAAATCAGACAATGGGAAGTTAATTGGTTTGGAACTATGAGGAGATACTCATCTCTTAAAAACACTCTGTGTTTGCATCAGAATTAGATCCGTTTTCATATAGCAAGCAAATTGAGCTCTACTTCATTATTGATTCAATCATACAAGAAAGAAAACGTCCTGGAAAGCAATTCTGAATGACTTCATAGAGATGCAAAAGCTGATGGCAGAGAGTGAAGCAGCGGAGATTCAAATGTTGAGGTTAGAATGCATGAAATGGATGTTTAGAGGAGATTAATGGGATTTTTATAGTAGACGTTACAGGCTTGGAATGCTAAATAAGATTAAAACTCAATTCGAGATTAGATCAGTGCTGATGACCACACACTGGGAATATGGACGATGAAGTGAGAGAGCAACAGACCGAGCGAGAGAGAGAGAGAGAGAGAGAGAGAACTCACACTGTATGATTGAAGAACCATAAAAACATCTACAGGACACTGCTCTCAGCTTCAGACAGCCCCCCCACAGGCCATTCACGTCCCGTCTGATGCATATTGCTCACAAGAATAGCAAGAGCTTTCTCAAAACCTCAATCTGCGGTCTGATTGTGAACACAATTTCCGGGAGTCAGGGTGCTCAGGGGTTTTATAGGCCCACTGGGAAACAGAGTTGTGTTTACAAGGCATTGGGCTGCTGCAATGATGAGCACTTCCTAGAAAGAGCTAGGATGGATTTGCAAGGTGTTCGGCGAATGAAATCTAAATCGGAGATTTGGTTGAGGCACTTATTTGGTAGCTAGTAAACAGGATATTCTCCACGACAACTGTATATTCTCTTTTGTTTGCATACATTTACTATTGTCAGACTTTGTCTTCCTCTGCCTTTGTCCCCTCACCCTTATATGGTCCTTCCTGTTCCCCATCATTAGTTGATTAGTCTTCGTCTGTATCTTGATTATGTCCCAGGTGTTTCCAGTCATGTCTCCCTATATCTAGTCTGTTCTGCCCCATGTTACTTGTGGATTATTGTTAATGTCATGTGTCTAAGTCGTAGATGTCCTTACCTGTGTTCCTGTCTCTCCTCCGTTTGTCTCTCATTAAATACCTCGTTTGTCAGAATCCTCGTCTCCTCGTTCCTGGATCCCCGTGTACCGTGACAGAATAATCCACCATACAAGAGCTACTCATCTTCCTTCACGGCGATGGAGTTCGCCGCCTGCGTCTCGCCCTTAGCGGCGGAATCTCTCCTTCATGGAGTTCGCGGAGAATTCTCTGTAGCTTCGCCCGCGGTGGCCGGAGCTCCCGACGGCAATCCTCCATCTGTTTTGGCTCGGGGCAAATTACCAGCGCCCTATGGATCTCCCAGACACCACAGGATTGTGTTGGAGAGGGATCTACCGGTGTCTGGGAAGTTACCGGTCCCAGTCGAAACCAGCCCACGAGTGTCTCCGCTGGCCCAGCTCTTCTTCGTCTTCGCTGGTTCTGCCAAGCTCTTCTTCGCTGGTGCCGCCCAGCTCGTCTTCGTCTCGGCTGGTTCCCGGCGCGCCCGCGAGCCAGCGCTTCCCGGCGCCGCGCGAGCCCGCGCTTCCCAGCGCCGCCGAGCCAGCGCTTCCCGAGCGCCGCCGAGCCGCGCTTCAGCGCCGCCGAGCCGCTTCCAGCGCCGCCGAGATCCAGTGGCTGCTCCCGACAGCGCCCTCCGGTGCCTGCTCGAGACTCGCCCTCCAGTGCCTGCTCCGAGGCTGCGCCCTCCAGTGCCTGCACCTCGCCAGTGCCCTCCAGTGCCTGCACCTCGCCAGTGCCCTCCAGTGCCTGCACCTCGCCAGTGCCCTCCAGTGCCTGCACCGCCAGTGCCCTCCGGTGCCTGCACCACGCCAGTGCCCTCCGGTGCCTGCACCACGCCAGTGCCCTCCAGTGCCTGCACCACGCCAGTGCCCTCCAGTGCCTGCACCACGCCAGGGCCCTCCAGTGCCTGCACCTCGCCAGCGCCTCCAGTGCCTGCACCTCGCCAGTGCCCTCCAGTGCCTGCACCTCGCCAGTGCCGCCCAGTGCCTGCACCACGCCAGTGCCCTCCAGTGCCTGCACCACGCCAGTGCCCTCCAGTGCCTGCACCACCAGTGCCCTCCAGTGCCTGCACCACGCCAGTGCCCTCCAGTGCCTGCACCTCGACAGCGCCCTCCAGTGCGGCTCCTCGTAAGTGCGCTTCAATTTCCCGCTGGTTCCGTCCAGCTCTTCCGGCGCCCGAGAGTCAGCGGCGCAGCGCGCCACGCTGGTTCCGTCCAGCTCACCTGGGCCTCCGCTGGTCCCGTCCAGCTCACCATTGCCTCCGCTGGTCCCGTCCAGCTCACCTTGGCCCACGCTGGTTCCGTCCAGCTCTCCAGGGCCTCCGCTGGTCCGTCCAGCTCACCATTGCCTCCGCTGGTCCCGTCCAGCTCACCTTGGCCCACGCTGGTTCCATCCAGCTCTCCAGGGCCTCCGCTGGTCCGTCCAGCTCACCATTGCCTCCGCTGGTCCCGTCCAGCTCACCTTGGCCCACGCTGGTCCCGTCCAGCTCACCTGGGCCTCCGCTGGTCCCGTCCAGCTCACCATTGCCTCCGCTGGTCCCGTCCAGCTCACCTTGGCCCACGCTGGTCCCGTCCAGCTCACCTGGGCCTCCGCTGGTCCCGTCAGCTCACTTTTCCCTCCGCTGGCCCTGTCCAGCTCGCCTTCCACGGCTCCTGAGCGCCCCTGGGATGGGAGCTTCCCCAAGAAAATTTTGGGGCTACCCTCCATGGCCACCCGAGCACCCGCTCCTCCATGGCCGCCCGAGCACCCCGCTCCGCCATGGCCTCCTCAGTTCCCGGACCCTCCGTGGCCGCCTGATCCGCCATGGCCGCCAGAATCCCCGGATCCGCCATGGCCGCCTGATCCGCCGTGGCCGCGGAATCCCGGATCCGCCATGGCGCGGAATCCCCGGATCCGCCATGGCCGCCTGATCCGCCGGGCCGCCTGAGTCCCCGGATCCGCCGTGGGTCCCGGGCGGGCACCACCCTGGAGGTCACCTGTCCGGTCTCCAGGTCCTTGAGGCCTCCAGAGTGCCCACCCCCCCTCCCCTTTCGATGTCGTACGGCGCGGACGCCTATTGGAAGGGGTAATGTCAGACTTTGTCTTCCTCTGCCTTTGTCCCCTCACCCTTATATGGTCCTTCCTGTTCCCCATCATTAGTTGATTAGTCTTCGTCTGTATCTTGATTATGTCCCAGGTGTTTCCAGTCATGTCTCCCTATATCTAGTCTGTTCTGCCCCATGTTACTTGTGGATTATTGTTAATGTCATGTGTCTAAGTCGTAGATGTCCTTACCTGTGTTCCTGTCTCTCCTCCGTTTGTCTCTCATTAAATACCTCGTTTGTCAGAATCCTCGTCTCCTCGTTCCTGGATCCCCGTGTACCGTGACAACTATAGTCTATGTATACATTATTCAGCATTTATTCTAATCAAATCATGAAAGGAAAAAACATATTTTTCATATTAGAAATGGAAGTCTATTTGCAAGATTATATTTTTTAGTTTTTTTCATTTGCACAGTATAGTTTCAAGACAATTAAGTGCATTTTCTCAAATTTGTATTACCTTGATGCAATATATAAATAGATAAAAATCTCATTCTGATAATTTATGAAATAATTTTACTTGTTTTTGTTCATTGTTTAAATAAACATGCATAAACGAAGTACAATAAATATTACCATATGTATAAATATTTTACAGTATAGTTTAAATATTTTTTACATTTATTTAATTGTGTTCAGTATTTTTATAAAATTTATATTAATGTTAATTTCAACATTTACTAACACATTATTAAACAAAGTTGTTCATATTATTAAATGTACCTGAGATAACATGATCTAACAATGAATAGTTGTAATTTTATTAACTAGTTAACTATTAAATAATCAAATACTGTAATAAATATAATACAATTATTTATTTATTATATGAATAACATTTAATCTTTATTTGATATGTATTAAACAAACTAACAATAAATTATTATTTTGAAATTCTTAATTTAAAATAATAATCACTATATATTTTATGGTCTTAAAAATAGGCTTTTTTGTTTACTTCAGGCAAAATACAGAATTTCTTCTTTCTTTCTTTTGAGTTTATGAAATATGAAGTATGACCCAGAAACAGCTTTGATGAGACTTACATGCTTCTGTAATTCTAATAAGGCGTACTGCTGCTGTTGAAATGTCTCGGGACACTGACCTGTCTGAAGAACTCCTCCAGCAGTGAGGTGGTCCAGCGGTGGTGCATGTTCCAGGTTTTGGCTGGGTGGCTGATGTCAGCGGTGTGCAGTATCAGGGATAAGGCCTTGGGTTTATCAATCCTGCAGAGGACAGAGATGTTCAGCCCCTCAGAGCTGTTATAATCACTCTGTCCAACCTCTCATTATGTGGGTATGAATATCTGTAGATGCAGAAATGTTTTGGCGTGAACAGTGTGTGATCAGCTAAAGCCCCTCCTCCTGGTTACTCTGATGTGTGCGACCGCACTTACGCTTCTGGCTGCTGGAGGAAGTTCTTCATGGCTTTAATCTGCTGGAAGTGACAGGACATGTCGGTGGCCAGGACCATCTCGACCACCAGAGCCCGCAATTCTCTGAGAGAAAGAGACGTTTTCAGTATAGACTTTAAAACAGGTTACATTCATTAAAGAACTGTCTTCTTATCATGATATACACGGTTCTTGAGTTAATTCTATATATAACACAACTCGAATACGGAAATGTTGGGAGTTTTTTACATTTGAATAAAATGAAATCTAAAAGACTTTCAAATCACTTGAGCTATTATTTTATTCAAAACAGAACATAGCGAACATAACAAATGTTTAAACTGAGAAATTGTACACTTTAATCCACTAAATGAGCTTATTTCAATGTGATGCCTGCTACCGGTCTCAAAATATTTGGGACGGGGGCATGTTTACCATGGTGTAGCATCTCCTCTAGACATCTAGGCATCGAGGTTATGAGTTTCTGTCAAATTTGCATAGAAACATTTCCGAAATCCGGGTTGTAACTAATAGTATATTACTTATTAATGACTAGATTCCATAAAGCAGGGGATTTTAAACTGGGGTCATCCAGGGGTCTGTGGGAAACAAAACGCATCCAAAAACAAATAATAAATGATTACTATTATTTTACTCTACTGACAGTCAAGTTTTATTTTATAATGCCGGTTTATACATTCTATATTCTATAGGTTTACACACCTAAAAGTATTATTTTAAAACGGAGAAAAAAATATACAGTATCAACTGAAAGTAAATATTTTTCGTAAATTATTTTACACATTATAATTTTGTATATATTGTATAACAATAACAATAATATTAATATTTTTTATTATAATATTATATTTATGAACTTATTATAATTAGTTTAATTTCTAGATTTTTTTTACCTATTTATAATTTTTAAGGAAAGTTGCACCAAAATGTTTGAAAACCTTTTCTATAAAAGCACCAGAGCTAGAAAATAAGTTAAAGGTGGGGTTTTCAAAAACACTTTAGAAAACTGAGTCGGGCCGAGTACCAAAACAAACTTGTAGCCAATCAGCAGTAAGGGGCGTGTCTGCTCATGATGCAGAGGAGAGAGCGCTCATCAGTGCACATGATGGACATTAGCTGAGCCGAGCGACGACAGAAAGATAGAGATGGCGGATAAAAAACAAAAGAGGAAAACGTCTGCGTTACAAAAGAAGGCTTACACCTTGTCTACAGCTGACATGACAACAAAGCGGCCGTTGAAAATCATTTGAAATTTGTGTCAATACGTCATAAATTGAACGTGGCAGCAGTTTACTGTTGGGATTTGTTGTGTCGCGTTGTCACATCCAGCGTAGACAGCATCACTGATTATAATGAGTTCTATAGTATTTCGATTCGCCGCGCTGCTCACGTCCGGTGTAGACACGGTGTTACGATAAGGCAAGAAGCAGGACCCGTGTAAATATCAGATCAGCTTTCCAGCGCTGGAGGGAACTCAAGGAGCGGGAAGGCCTGTGATCGGATGCCGAGGTTGCTTTGTTTCTTCTCGATAGGTGAGTAACATTGGCTTTGCTTTGTTTCACAGAGCTAATCGTTGCCGTACGTATGTGTGGGGCGGAGCTATCTAAATAGGCGCGAGACCCTTTTGGGGTAGGGGCGTGTTTGTTTTGGTGATTTCAAATGTCATCACTGGCTGCCAGAAATCACTTACCCCCACCTTTAATTGTGTATAAGTTCTACTATGCTTTATAACCTAAAACTAAGATTACTTATTGAGCTAATATGAGTTTGAGGTTTGCAACATGTTTCTAACCTCCAGTCATCTTTCGACAAATTGGAGAGGATGTTCATTTCATCGTCTTCCTGCAGGAGGCGATATGCAGAGCTAACATGGTGGTTTTCCTGTACTGCACGGTCATTGTATAGTATAGCTGTGTCGGATCTGTAAAACACACACTAGTTCTGTTAAAGGCCATTGATGTATTCGGTTTGCTGAACTGAATGATAATGGTGTTTAATAGCAATAGTACCTGGTCTGTATGTGGAAGTTGTTGGTGGTGCCGGTATGTTCGTAATCATGTACAGCAGCAGCGAACAGCATAGCAAAGATCTCCAACTCAGTTAACCAGTGCTGGAAGAAGTGAGATAACAAGAGAAATGTTGTAGCAGCAAGAAAATCCCACATTCACTGAAGTGTTTGATACAGTCAGTTAATTATTTTGGGTTTTTGCAGTCATGAAGTCCATTGGGCCAACAAGTGAAATAAATTCTCTCATTGCTAATGCTGTAAATTACACAGGACAGTATCTGAGACTGATTCAAACAAGCAACTCATCTTTTTGAACGATTCATTGAAAGAACCGAGTCATAGGAGTCGGAATCAGACTCGACTGTTTGTCCTGTATTTATCTGATTCACCAAAAAGAACCGGCTCTAAAGAGTCATTTGTTCAGAAATCACACTACACTGGTCAGCCTGGATATAATTTGATTCACTAAAAAGAGTTGACCCTTCAGAATATTTTGTTCAGGAATCAGACAACACTGATCAGCCTGGATATATTTCATTTACTAAAGAACTAGCACAAAAGAGTAAATCGTTCAAGAATCAGACTACACTGGATACTCTGTGTTTATTTTATTTCAACTCATAAGAGTCGTTCATCCAGTCATACGTTCATCCAGTCCACAAAACCAGTCATAAGTGTCCATTTTTGAAGAAATAAGAAATTGAAGAAATAAGCTTACAATTGATGTATGGTTTGTTAGATCAGTCAATATTTGGCTGAGATACAACTATTTGAAAATCTGGAATCTGAAGGTGTAAAAAAAATAAATCGCTTTAAAAGTTGCCCAAATTAAGTTCTTAGCAATTCATATTACTAATCAAAAATTAAGTTTGGATATATTTACGGTAAGAAATGTACAAAATATTTTCATGGTACATGATCTTTACTTAATATCCTAATGATTTTTGGCATAAGAAAAATGTATTATTTTGACCCATACAATGTATATTTGGCTATAGCTAAAAATATACCCCAGCGACTTCAGACTGGTTTTGTGGTCCAGGGTCATATTTCTGATTCACTAAAAAGAAGCAGCCCAAAAGAGTCATTTGTTCATGAATTCATCTACACTAGCGGTGTATGTTTGTTTGAACAAGCTGAGTGAGGAAAACTAGAAAACAATAGATTTCATATGAACAGAAGCAAAAATGTGCTGAAAAATCACTCCAAACACCATTCATGTTCAATGAAAAACACTTCCTTATTAAAAAATGTAAAGCCCCATTACGTATTCTTTAATAAATAATATCGTTCTGCTAAACTGAAGATAAGCATGAAGGAAATGAAATGATATTAGTTCATTATTCTTCAGCACATTTATTCTTCTGTGCATAACATTATCACTAAATCACCAAAGTGTCAGAATGCCAAAAATAATTCATCAGTGGCATAAAAGCTAGGGGCAAATAATTTGTCAGCACGCCAGTGTGATGTCCACACATCACAGAGAGGTTAATGAGCCCACGGCGGGAGTGACAAGAGCGTGTTTTGAGGCGTCGAGGGAGATTAACTTGCTATTGACTGGGACACGAGCAGCATCTCAAGTGAGAGCGGACCGTTGCACCTACTTCCATTCCAAGAACCCCAACCTCAATAAATACCTCAAGTGCAGTGTCAGGCTTAATAAAACATAATTGACCGGCTCAGTTCAGTAGAAATAACAATAATAAACATCTGAGGGGACTCGATGTCCATGATTATTTTACCCAAGCACACATAAACACACACAAATCCCCAAAAGCAAGACTGTTGCTTGAATTGACAGAGTCTAGGACAACCATGGACTTACAACCATGCCGGTCTTGAGCAGGAGGTAATGCACTGTCTGGGTGACGTCTGCGGCGTGGATTAGGTTGTGGTAAGGGTTTCTGTGCTTGTTGTAGCCCACCTCCAAGGCCTCCACGAAAGACACCAGAGCAGAAACAGGGATCTGAGGAGACACGGTGTCAAACAGCCATCTGAGGATGATCTCCTGGACTCTCTTATCAAATGTCATTATGATGGATGGTTGGGTTCAAACACAGAGCAAATGACATTTCAGAAGTGTTTGTAATTGTTGGTAAATATAAAACTACACTTGGCAGTATTTATCATATTAGTTAAAAATTATTACATGGAAAACAGGAAAATAGAGCTTTAAATTACATAAATAATATATATATATATATATTTTAAACTGACCCAATCTGATGTGTTTCGTTCTGCTTTACATTTTCCTATTATGATGTTCTCAGATCCACAGATATCACTGAGGAAATCACTGGAAGGTACATTTTAGAATCCAGTACTTTTAATAAAAAAGAAAGAGAGAGCATCTTACCTTAAAGCGATTGATTATGTCATATCTGGTGAGAAGTTCATAAAAAATAAATTTCAGCGCATGATCTCCGCTGGCATCATTCAGTGTGAAGACGTCGAATGACCACGTGTCCGTATGCTAGACCAAAAACAAAAAAGACATCTTTCCCATTATTATCAATATAGTAACATGACATATCTATATTACCATTCAAAAAGGTTGGGGTCGGTAAGTTTTTTTAATGAGAAAAATCAATTTAAATATTATGAATATTATAGTAAAATACTAATATTGTACATAAAAATAACAAATATTCTGTTCAAATATAATTCTAAATGTAATTTATTGCTGTGAAGGAAAAGTTGAATAGAATTGATTTAAAAATGGAAATGTAAAATTATTAATGTGTTGTTTTTGATAAACTGAATGTGTTACTGCTGAATAAAAGTATTAATTTCATTCAAGAAAAAAATATTTCTGACACTGCTTTTAAATAGTAATGTATACAATATAGCCTTTTCATAACTTCCTATAGAAAAGAAAAATCACAAATAAGATCTCTTTGCATCTTCATCTGAAAGAGCAACGGAGATTATTTTATGAAGTCTATAAACGTGATAAGATGTTCACGGCCCCGGAGCCTCAGAAATTGCTGCTTTTACATAATGTAGTAATACCAGCCTCATTTCTTTTTTTATAACGTATAAATTACTTTCACCTCCCTTATAAACAGGGTCTGTGATGAACGATGTGTGATTCTATCATTGTATATTTCAATCCTGAGTCATGAAATGAATATCAGTAATAATACAGGAGATGGTTTATGTGTTCTTTATTTTTCTCTCTCTCCTCCATCCACTCTAAGTTTGACCCTCCGTTATTTCATCTTATCACTTTTAAAGAAAGTTCTATGTAGGTTTGATTAGTAGGTTGCAATGAACATTTGCAAAATGCTGCATTAAATATTCACGTCCTCAGATTGGAATATTTGTCCTGCACTCCGTCTCAGTCACGGCCGAGAGCTTTCAATAGCTGAAGGCTGTATGAAGATATATATGCAGATTTACTGACTGCTGTGAAATCAAGAAGAGCTGTAAAGCCACCAGGACATCCAGTGCAAACCTGCTGCCTCATTTATAAAACACTCTTACAATCAGATTGGATCTAAAACCTGTGCATTTCATCCTATGCTAAAATTAAAGTAACAAATATTATCATACAAACTTTAAGGGATGAAAGTGTAAACACATTCATTTACATTGATAATATATTATATTGAACATTTATATAATGAATTATTTATTTATTTTAATATTATTATTTTGAAAATACACTGACAAAAATGACAGTAAACATTTATAACGCTACAGAAAAAAATATATTTCAAATAAATACTGTTTCTTGAGCAGTAAATGGGGATACTAGAATCATTTCTGAAGGATCATGTGACATGAAAGCTGGAGTAATGATGCTGAAAATTCAGCCTTGCATCACATAAATAAATTACATATTAAAACATATTAAACACAAAACAGTTACTGTAAACTATAATAATATTTCACAATATTGCAGATTTTAACTATTTATGATCACATAAATGCAGTTTTGGTGTACATAAGAGGCTTCTTTCAAAAACATTAAACACGTGACTCTACACATCTTAATGAATGAGGTCTGGACAAAGCAAAAGGATTCAACACTCTTTATATAAAATGAAGCTGCCATTAGTTTCAGCTTATTAACTTAATTTTCTATTAAGATTAGGTGGACAGAGTCAGCAAATTACTGCTATGGTTATATAAGAACATGTGTATTATTATTCTGTTACTTATCCTTCTCACCTAACAGACACTTCATACATTTACCCGCGCATTAATCAATGAGAAGAAAATTGACTTACTCAAGAGCACATGAGTTATAAGAGACTGCAGGAGATCTCTATTCCACTTCTAATGTTTGAACCTTCACCCTTTGTCACAACAGCCTTGAGGCTCAAACACTAGGACACCACATTATTCTGTTCATCTGACTTTCACCCACACACCTCAGAAAAAGGTTTGTGCTGTGTTGCGTGTAGAATTTAAATGAGGTTGAGGCTTACAAATACTGTATGTTCAAAAAACTAGATGTACTCAACACAGGCCTTGGGTAAACACAGGTGAAGGTAATTTCTTTTTTATTTTATTTGACATCTGAAGTGACCATATTGCACACTTCTGGTTCATTTGACACAGTAAAAGGATTAGTGAGAGTAGAATATGATATGATATTCCAAACACAGCCTTACAAGAACATCTTTGACCATCTAGTGCAGCCAGTCAGAATTTTAGAATCACAATAGGCAACAGAACATAAGAATATTTTAAAAGATTGGAGACTTATGACTGAAATGACAAAAGAGAGTAACTCTAAGCAGTCCTGCCACAAATAGTTGAAATCAAAAATGAATGAGAAGCTGATAGGAGAATAGATGCGGCTGATAACAGCTCTGAAATGGCATTCGTGATCGAATCACAGCAGATAGCTGGATGTATAATTTGGACTACAATTTCATGTGGAGAAAAGGATTCAAATCAGCAGATTTTGCATTTGCCTAATACACTAGCATTCAAAAGTTTTGAGGTTGGTACGTTTTGGACAGAAGTCTCATGAACATAAACGCTGCATTTATTTAATCAAAAACAGTAAAAACAGCAATTTTGTGATTTTTTTTTACAATTTCAAATACCTGCTTTCTTTATGATTATATTTTAAATTGTGATTTTTGTCCTGCTATGCAAAGCTGAATTTTCAGCATCATTGCTCCGGTATTCAGTGTCACATGATCCTTCAGAAATCATTCAGATAAGCATTTATTATCATTAATGTTGAAACAGTTGTGCTGCTTAATATCTTTGTTGAAACGGAGATACTTTATTTCAGGATTCTTTGATGAACAAAGTTCAAAAGAAATCGTTTGTAACATTATATATGTCTTTACTGTAACTTTTGATCAAGTTAATGCATCTTTGCTCAACAAAAACATTAGTTTCTTTTAACCTTTCAATCTTTCTTAATGACCCCAAATGTTTTTCTAAACACATCAGTATATCTTTTAGATTCTTCCCACAGCCATTGAAAAACAAATGCGTGATTTTGTGTGTTTGTGATAAAAATAAATCTCTGTTGTCCACATATGCTGCGTTCTATTAGACAAGTATCCATAAAAAGAGGCTAAAATCTCTCTGTCCTGTCTAAATCGTGTGTGTGTGCCAGGTAACCCAGCTGGCCGAGGGAAAGATCAACTGTGCACTTCGGTTGATTAAACAGGGCTGTTTGCCTGGAGACGGTTTGATTTGACCATCTCCCCCTTGTTGTTCCTCACATAAGCTATTGTGCATTCAAAATGTGTTGCATTCACACGTTTCGCATTCATGCTGTGACCAGGTTGTGCGTGTGTTTGTGCATGTGTGCATTTGAGGTCACAACCTAGAATCTGATTGGCTCGCTCCATTACCTTCAAGGCCGTGATCACGCTGGGCGGATAGCTCAGCCCCACCATGTTGGAGGTCCGTCGGTACATCCTGTCAGAAAGAGATAACACACTCCTGTCAGTGTGTGAGAGCTTCTGGGAAATAAAAAAGGGGGAAACTCCTTGTTTCACTCCAGATGTCCTTTAACATTTATATTTTAGGAGCATGCAGTGCTGGAAATATGAGACTAGACAGGAAATGGACAGCAGGGTCCCAGGTCAGTCCTGATCGATCTATGAGTCAGGCCCTGCTTAAAACGTATCAGCTCTTTATCAGTTCTTTGAAGGTTTCCATCTATTACCTGGGACACCTATAGGGTTTAAATTAGTTTACTTTATACCGTTAGCTTTGGAAAAACCCTCACACACCTTTCCACAAATATCCCTGCTTGCACCGCGTGCACGATGCTGCGAAATCGCGGCTTCTCCTCCGACCGCCTCAACATCAGCCCCATCTGACGTGTGAAAGTTGATGCCAGCCAGTCGCGCACTTCTGAGGGAACAGAGTCGGACTGGATGTCACTGAGCTCATCTTCTGTATCCACCAAGCGCCTGCAGGAACAAATGCACACACACACACACACACACACACACACACACACACACACACACACACACACACACACACACACACACACACACACACACACACACACACACACACACACACACGATTGCAGTCTGAAGACACTAAATGGGTAAGTCATGTCACTTTCGATCCGTCAAATGAAATTTCAGCCAAATCGCCTCTGAGCAAAAGTGATGGAAAGAAAAAGATAAAAATATACAATTCCACTTCAAAACAAGGGAAATACAAACTAACATATCTGATCACCTAAACATAACTTACATATGGAAAACCATCTCCACCACAAAAATTCATGCTTTATAAATCATAATTGACAATATCATGATTCTAAGATAAGAAGTTGCAACTGTGACAGAAAAGGTCAAAATTCTATATAATTATGAGATAAAAGACGAAATTATGACTTATGACAGTCAAAATTGATATACTAATAATTCTGACAAAAAGTCAAAATTGAGAAAAGTCTAAATTATGAGATAAAATACAACATTGTGACAGCTGACATACTAAAGTATAATTCTGATACAAAAAGTCCAAATTATGATGCTATAATGAGATAAAAGATGAACGTATAAGTCAAAATTGACAAAGTAAAAATTATGAGAAGACATCATTGTGACACTTGAAATTTTAACACAAAATAATAATTCTGATACAAAAAAGTCAAAATTATGACATATAAAGTCATAATTGTGACTAAATTGTAACTCATATTTATGAAAAAAAGGCAAAATTTTTATTACGATATGGCGAGTCAAAATTATGACAGTCAATTATGACAAATAAATTAGTTTCTCATAATTATGACTTAGAATTTCATAATTTAGACTTCCCATAATAATGTCTTTTTATGTCATATGTCACATGGTGCTGCGAGTGGATCACTGAGTTGATCATAAGAACTCAATTAATCTGATTCATGAACGAATCACTAAAACTGGTTTTGTGAACAGAATCAAATATTTCATTCAAAAAAGCATAGGTATTTCTCTCGTGATTCATTTGTTCTGCTCTTCTTATAAAGTTATGATATGGGAAACACAATATGGCACACACTTGTATGGACTATAATTATGACACTCCATTTTGAAGCCTGAAAGCTTCCAGTCCCTATTTATTACAAGTGCATAAAAAAGAATAACAAAAATAGGTAGATTAAGCAAAACATTTTCCTTTTGTGTTTTGTAAAAGTAAATCAAACAGATTTGGAAAAACACAAGGGTGAGTGAATGATGCAAAATGTGCATTTCATTTGATGCGTGGCACATTTTCCTCTGAGATGGTTGCCAATGTTTCCGTTTCTGTCTAAACAACTGAATAAAAGCACATCAAATGCTGAAGCATCAGCAGCAGTGAGGAGACAGCATTGCAGAACACATGCAAACCCTCTTCCATTTGCATTTTTATTTCAAACTGAGGTTTAAGAGCAGCTTTAGATATTAAACACTCTAGGAACAACATATAACTCTAGCCCCAAACTTGTTGATTTAATATTTGCCAAAAGAAAAGACTAAGAGAAATTCACAATACATGTGTTGTGCTCACCTTGTTTCTTCAATGTAGACCGATTCCAAAACGGATGCAGCATATTCTAGGTTTTTCTTCAAGTCGACCACAGAAGCCTCACCTCTCTCCAACTGTTTCACCAAACATCTCAGCCTGAAATAAAACAAGGACATAAAAATTGAGTATGGCCTGGATTTAATTATCTTTAATAAATAGAACAGTGGTAAAAAAAAAAAATAATGATTCAAACCAAGTCGCCAAATACAAACAAACTTTGTGCATTCTGAAGGCAAAACAATTGCTTAAAGCAGAAGTGGTTTGAGGCAAGTTAAAGTTTTCTTTAAAAGTCAGTTTGAAGCCCAATATGAGTGCTGTACATTTGCGGTTTGTGGCTGCCAAATACATTTTACACAAAGCGAACAGATTCATCCATCATTTTTATTGCTAAAGATGATAAAAGCGCTCTATGTTGCTGACCGTCTCCAGATTCTTTTCACTACTGAGAAATAAACTGATCCATTCTGTGTTGATTTTGACAACGTGTTCAAGCTGTTATCTGAACAGACTGAATGTGGATTATAATAAACATAGTTCCAGGCTTGGACACCGAGTTCCAACAGTGCTAAAATCCACAATAGTTCTGCAGTTAAACACCTGCTTTGTCTTAGTTTAATGTCCTCTTATCCTCTTGTTTGACTCCATCACTGTTTTGTTTATGAGCCACACATCTCTGAAGTGAGCTACGATCTTCAGTCATGTGGACAGAGGGCCAAATCAAAAGACCAAAAGTCCCAGGTGTGTGCACCAGAGAGATTTTTCTGCATGGGTCTCGACGATGAGGAGCGTGTTTGCATGAATGGAGAACACAGGAAACACGTTTGACCCAATTCCCATCCCAAATGACTGGACTGAGTGAGCCAGAGCAGCATGCAGGATGAGACAAATCATGAGTGAAATCATTCAGTCAATATTGTGGAAATGTATAAGAAGAAGGTATAAGGTCACAATTGCGTGAAATAAATTTGCACTTGTGAGAAAAAAGTCAGAGTTTGTATCCAGCAATTCTGGGAAACAAAATCAGAAGTAAAAAAAGTAAAAATTGTGAGATAAAACGTTGCTATTACCTTTTTTATTTTGTTTTATTCAGTGGTGGAAACATTTTTCCATATGAGGGTGAGTAAGTGATGACAGAATTGTAATATTTTGGGGGACTATGCCTTTAAATTCCCAGTTCTGTTCTAACTTTCTGATTTATTTCAGAAAAATTGTATGGTTCAACTGTAAATGCCCTCCTAAAAACATGATAATACCATGGTATATGTGCACATGCATTTTTTTACAAGTAAACAGTGTCTTGATAAACTGAATCACTTTTATTTTTAAATATTGCTAATTACATTGAAGCAGTCTTTATTAATTGAGAATTAGAGAAAATTACCATTAAGAAGAGAGAATAAAATATAAAATGAAATGAAATAAAATAACAGTTCTGTGGCATAGCTATGATACTGATAATAAAAAATGAAATTATACAAAAATCACGTTTAGTTCATTTCAACAAAACGGACAACTTGTGACTCTCCTCTCAATGATCTCTTGTCCTCTATCTTCAAGTGGTCAGCAGCTGTGCTATTTGAATGAAGTGATCTCGTTCAACTGAAAAGCGTGACGTCAGAAGCAGGGTCGAGGACACGCTGTTTGAACAATGTTATCAAAACAGGCGAAGCGGAGCGGAAACACATTCTGCTGGCACCCCCAAGGAATCCCCTCCTTCAGACAAACGCAATCGATGCCGCAAGTCAATGCCATCCCATTAGAGGATTAGTGCTTCCTAGAATCTGTCCGGAGCAGAATTGATAAGAGCAAAAATTCTTTAGACGTGCGCAACCACTCGGTCACCACTGCACAATGTATGACCTTTCTAATACAGAGAAAGAGCCAGATTAAATGCTTATGATTAGACCATTAAACCACGCCTTCCGTTTCAGATTGAGATCCGATTTAGACAGCTTGTTTCAAATAAAGGTCTTGTGGGCTAGAATAATTGAGGAATGCAAATGTGTTTTAGTCGTGATTGCTGAGCTCGGTAATGTCTGTGAACAGGAAATGGTGAAGCTCGAAATGCATCAACATGTAGCAATTTCCTTGAGCTGAATTCTACAGGGAAATTCACGTTTAATTTATCAGACAGGGGTAAAAATGGACTGCTTTTATTGACTATGTGTTTTTCTTAAAACTGCATGTGTTGTTGATAAGGATGGATTATGATATCATACCCTGTGCACCCAACAAAACTACATTTTCAACTGCATAATTTGCGCATACTAAAATAGTATGACAATTTCACACTGATTTTACTTTAATTAAATGTTAACTTAATTATCAAGCTTTGGGTAAATACTCATACTTTATTTAAGTGTTCTATGGTCAGACGAGTCCAAATGTGATATTCTTGTTGGAAATCATGGACGCCGTGTCCTCCGGGCTAAAGAGGAGGGAGAATTTCCCTGCATGTCATCAGCGTTCAGTTCAAAAGCCAGCATCTCTGATGGTATGGGGGTGCATAAGTGCATACGGTATGGCAGCTTGCATGTTTTGGAAGGCACTATCAATGCTGAAAAGTATATTAAGGTTTTAGAGCAACATATGCTCCCCTCCGGATGACGTCTATATCAGGGAAGGCCTTGTGTATTTCAGCAGGACAATGCAAAACACCTCCTGCATACTATTTCAACAGCATGGCTTCGTAGTATTAGAGTCTGGGTGCTGAATTGGCCTGCCTGCAGTCCAGATCTGAACATTTGGTGCATCATTAAACTAAAAATACTTCAAAGACGACCACGAACTCTTCAGTAGCTGGAAACCTATATCAGGCAAGAATGGGATCAAATTCCAACACCAAAACTCCAGAAACTCATAACCTCGATGCCCAGATGTCTTCAAACTGTTTTGAAAAGAAGAGGAGATGCTACACCATGGTAAACAAGCCCCCGTCAAATTTGAAATGAGCTATTTTTTGCATATAATTTTATACATTTCTCAGTTTAAACATTTGTTATGTTATCGATGTTCTATTGTGAATAAAATATTGGCTCATGTGATTTGAAATTCTTTTAGTTTTCATTTTATTCAAATTTAAAAAACATCCCAACATTTCCGGAACTCGGGTTGTACAATGACGGAACAATCAAATTGGTATCGAGAAACGTAAAATACGGTAAAATAAAATAAAACCAAGCAGACATTATCGTATCCTACAGGTCAGAGCAACAGTTTAAAGGTAGGTTAGATCTTATAAACATTCTAGCTGCATTAATAACTCCACATTCACAGACATTTGAAGGAAACTCTATTGTCCCCTTGAGTGCTGAGGTTTGTCACCATGACAGTATCAAAAGAACGCATGCTAAGCACGTCGTTATGTACAACAAGACGCATGCAGTGCATTAGCCAAGCATTTGCATATTTAAACAGAGTATGTGTCTGGCTGAAGGCGAGCTTTGCATGCAAATATCATTCTATTCGATGCTCATTCACTGTCATATTTTGTCAGACAGACAAATAGTTTATGTTGTATGAACAGACCACCAGTGGTATCACATACAAGGCTTCCTGTTCATTAGTGTCTCTTAATGAGCATGTGTGCCGATGACTCATCATGAATGTTTGACTTTTACAGAGCAGATAAACTCCAGCCTAAGGGGTTAAGATTGCAAACTTGTGAAGAAAGACATCTAAGCCAGACTCTATAGCTCTGTTATAAAAACTAGTGAGCTTCCCACCTAGATAGCATTTCAATAAAAACAATGGATGGATGGACAGATGATAGATAGATCGATTTATTTAATCTTATTTATTTTTAATTGTAGTTTTTACATATTTATGTGTGCAACATGTTTTATGTTATATATTTTAGTATTGTGTTGTTCACTTGTGTTTGGAACAGAGGTTTTGTCACCATTGACTTTTCTGTCTGTGCCGAGACTCCAGATCTCGAGCTCGTCACAACCAGATCACTCAGTGGAGTATAAGATACAGCACGAACAGGGAAACTCTATTAAAACACAGACCTCTGGAGAGACGTGACGATGTCTGGACTTATCTGCCTTTTTTCACCTTTGAGATACTTCAAGGTCACTTTTAATTCTTCCTTTAATCTTGTCTCCCACATTTTACTCTTTCTTTTAATGTATAACACACACACACACACACACACACACACACACACACACACACACACACACACACACACACACACACACACACACACACACACACACACACACACACACACACACACACACAAAAAAACACATGCCCTCTTTCATTCCACCCTCCCCCACGTGTCATCTTTCTCTCTTCACTGAAGGTCAGTGCACGGTCTGTTTTAAGGTCAGTCATTGAAGATCTGATCCATTACCATACTTTACTGACTTCTCGAAAATACACAAAAGCTTCTGGACGTCTGAGGACACCAGATTTATTTAGGACGTCCATGTCTCACGCAGACGTTTCCTTCACTAAACACAATCCCTGGTTGGTAGGTTTGACAGTCTGGCTGTCAGATTGAGGTTCTGTGTTGCCTCAATGTCTACAGACTTCTCAATTGAAATAGACATGCATATCTGACCGATTTGGAGTGTTCTTCATATGAAGTAACTAATAGATTAGTGTTTTATTCAAATAGCGCTTGAGGAAAAATCAGTTCACAACGAATTTCAATGTAGTTTGATGTTAGCATATTAAAACAACAATACAGATTATGTGCTGCATTCAAAGAATACATTTTTATCGGTTCATTTAAAATAGACTTGTTAAACGAAATACAATATATGCTTAAAGAAATTAATTAAACAAGCTTTGTTCTCAATTGAAGACAAAATGCCCCCCCCCAAAAAAATTCTCAGCAAATTGCAATCTTCGTTACAATTCTTTGAGTTTGGTTTTCTTGGAGCAGGATTGTGCAAAGTTGTCAATCTTGCACAGAACAGCATGGCTACGTGTCATAGCAGGAAGTGTTAGGTTGTTGACGGGGTTGTACAGTCATGTTTGCTGTCGTGTTTTTTCTCCTGGGGCTCTGAATGAGCGTGTTTGTGCTGAGTGGACTGTTTACTGCGACCTTGATGGATCTGGTGAGCTCAAACTCTGTGATGCTGAGCGCCACGTTCCTGCACGACGGAGGTTGCCGTGGTGATTTGCGATGCGTCAGTCGACTGGCACATGTAGCCTGAAACATATGTGGCGTCCACGGGGGGCCCAAATACCTTCCTTCCGCATAGTGGGGGACTGGACCACAAGGATATGCTGGTAATCAGGTCCTAAACAATCAGAGCCTAAATCTCCATCCGGATGTGGTTTCAGAAAGGAAGACGGGTCAGCACCCCGATTTCCCAATAGTTCTTTAATTCTGACTCACAACCGGAGTCCCACAGGGACGAATACTCGACCGGAGCCAAAGACACCAGAACGCGCTTGGATTGAGAACAATGACATAATATTCTCCAGTGACATCTCCTCAACCTCCAAAGTTCAACCTCAACAAAATGAACAAACCATAAGCCTTACAATCTTCTAAACCAGATTGTCTCAAAACACAATGCATTTATTTTTGGCTTTTTTGATGGGAAAAAAGAGGAACAGTATTAGAAAATCAGATTCAAACTGTGTTTCTTGCATTAGTACCATATCTCAATGTTTATTAATAATTAAATACATTCAGATCATGTTTCACCCAAAAATCAAAAATAAATCCCTAAACGATTTTGATTGAATAAAGAAAATATTACCCTAATTTTGCATATTTGTATGACATTTAAGCACATTAATTCCACTACTAAAATTCTCACTCCTGTAAAAAATGTAATATTTATTAGTTTAATTATTCTAACTAATGAAAATCCTGTCAAAATTTTTTATTAAATAATTTTCAAAATTAAAATCAATACAAATACAATCCAACCATGATTTATACTTACAATTTTACTTAAACTTACTTACAATTTAAATAATATATGATAATTTTCTGCAGTACAGTAATGAAAATGACATTTCTCTGAGAATATTCTGAGAGCATGATCAAAATAATGTCACAATTCAATCTTAACGGTCCCCAAAATAAGCTTAGTTTCAGAAACACGCACAGACCTCTCCAATCTCAGAGGTTTAACAGATAAATCTCTGCTCACCAGACCAGAGATGGATCTGAACCCGCCAGCAACAGGTTCAGTGTGTTAAGCCTTTCCAAAACCAAAGCATAGTGGCAGATGAAGCAGAAAACCCAATGTTGGGCCGATCTTCTCAAGCTCATTGGGTTTAAACCTGTCTGTGAAGCACAACACTGTAAAAGCTCTATAACCCATTTAATCAGGTTGGGGAGAGCAGGACTAAGTGCGCCGTAATCCCCTTTAACGGCTCTCTAATTGGATTCTGGCAAAATTACTTGTGCACATACAGGACTGAAATGATGTCTGTGGCTCCAAAAGCTATGCTAACTGAACTCTGACAAATGTGTAAACCAGCGACCATAAAAACTGAAGGAACTCACATCTGCCCGGATGAATCATTCAGGATTATAAACAACCAATTCCTGGCACATCCACTAATAAAGCCTCATCATATCATGTTGAGCCATATAAGAAGTATTATCACAAAGGTTGCATTTTAGATGTAATCATTCACATGTAAATACACATATAATATATATTATCTATTTAAAACCATTGAGTTCAAAAAGCTTTCCATCATTCTGACAACTGAAAAACAGTCGTCTATTGCATTTTCCTCAGTAAACAAAGTTAATAGGTACAAAAAAACAAAACAATTGATTAACATTGTCACACAAATTAATATGTGCAGCTAATTTCCTTAGTGGAACTATTTTATTAATTTACTCTAATGTGTCTAATGTGTAAGGCCACAGAAACATCTCTGGTCACATATTTGGACGTCTATGCACTGTATTTATCAAAAGCAGAAGGGTCAGACTGACCTCCACATCACTAGAACACAGTCAGGGAAATAATAAACTGATCAATAGAGCCAGAAACAAAACAAAGTAGAACAGCAAAGAGAGGAGGATGAGGGTAGAAGAAAAGACACAAAAGGCTCCTTTCAGACTGACTTAATCACGTCAGCAATTAAAATCAGGCCATTAATACAAAAAAGAAATAACTTTTTGGCTATTTTATCAAAGTTAATTCGATGCATGTGCAGTGAGATCACTAGGCTCTGGACATGATGTCGTCATCTAAGGTTTAGTTTATAACAGGCCTGAAAATTACACTGACACTGAATCACAAAACACACAAGTCAGCCGCACTTTCTGGCCCTGGAATATTAGTATGATCTATGATAGCTGCAATTTTTCTTTTGCATGCTTTATCATTCACCAGGCAGAAATGATACATCAGATGTAATGTAGAAAAGTACGTGTAATCATTTCAGATTTCACCCAAAAATAAGGGTTCTGTCATCATGTTGTTTCAAAGCTGTATTTTCTGACTGTCCATACAATGAAAGTCAAAGGGTTGTTCGGACCCTATGTTCTTCAAAATATCTTCTTTTGTGTTCTGCATTAGAAAGTCATACAGGTTTGGAACGACATACAGGTGAGTGAAGACTCATTTTTGGGTGAGCTATCCCATTAATAATTAGGCTCAGGGTTTGGTTTGAATCACTTAGCCAAAGTATGAGCAGTAATAATAGCAAACCTTGCCTTAGCAAACACCACTAATTACTGTAATCATTATTAATAGTCACTTCTGTGGTCAGGTCTGTAATGGATTGGTTTGTAACTCTAAACTGCACAAGGACAACTAGCAGTCACAGTCAGGCTCAAACCTCCAGAGATAAATGTCTGGCTTACGGTGCATTAACTCAAAGCATCGCAATACGTACATCACAGGACTGCCCTAATCCTCTCCAGACGCACGCACGCACACGCACACACACACACGCACACGCACACACACGCACGCACGCACACGCACACACACACACACACACACACACACACGCACGCAATGGGTGGTGCAATCATTAAAGAATTAAGTTTATCAGATTCACTCCATCTGTCAGACATTATTTTCACTCTGTTTGTAAAACACTTAGTGTCCTGTGTCTTTTCTTATGAAGCACTAAAACAAATGAATGCATTAAGCAGGTGATCGGAATATATAAAGTAGATGATAAAGCGACTTGAATGCTTTTGCTCTGCAATCTGTTCATTGGTTTGGAAATGTAAGTGGTATGTCAGCTTTGCACGTTAAATATAGTTTATAGACTATAAACAACAAAAAAGAAGATGGATTAAAAGATTGTCTAATTACTAAACCTACAAATGTGCGCAAAGAACTATGGGTATGTCTGTAAATGATCAACAGAGGAGAATTTATGAGAAGATGAGATAAGAACCAGTGAAATACTTCTAATTGTTATCTTGCTGACATGGGTTTTGCCTCGACTCTCTAAAAAATAATGGTCAAGGTTCTCTAAATACCAAACCTGCACATGTGTGCAAAGTATTATGGGTATGTCAGCAAATGATCAACAGAGATTTTGTGAGAAAATGAGATAAGAACCTGTGAAATACTTCTAATTGTTAACTTGCCTCGATTAATCCAGAAAACGTCCACATGGGGAGGGAGCTGGAGAGATTATGGTAGTTTGTACATGTGACCCTCTGAAAGTCCAGAGCCATTCAGCACTTCATCTTAAAACTGACACATCAGTATCAAATAAAGTATTACAATTTCTGAAATGAAGATTTCAGTCATATTTGTATACAGTATACAGTAAATGGGTAAAAATGTGTAAAACAAATTATTTATCTATCAGTCGTTCTACTGAATCATTCTGAACAAACAAAACACAAACTCAGAACTAGAAACCTATATTCATCGTTATTCATCATGGGAGGAGTCACGTGTGAGTTTAGAGTTTTATAATAATTCTAAACAACCTTATAATTTTACACAAAAAATGAAATGTAAGTTTTGGTTGCTGAGTTTTAAATTCGTAATTTTTTTATTTTTATTAATGACTCAATATTTGTGTAATATATCAAATTAAAAGTTTTACAGCATTAGATGAGAAAATGTCTTTAATTTACACAGAAAAATGGCCACTGTTCCTTAAATATGCCCAAAGGAATCAGAAGAATCCAATCAAAATTTTACCAAACCGATATTAAACTAAATCAAAGCATTAAATCAAATCAAGGGCTTGCGAATCAATTTGAATCTGAAAATGCACCCAAATGAATCAGAATTAAACAAATATTAAATCAAATAAAGTCAAAAATCTAATCAAACTGAATGCAATTAAATCAATGGCTTATGAATCAAAATAAAGTCAAACCTGTAAATGTACTCAAATGAATCAGAATAAAACTAATATCAAGTCTAATTAAAATCAAAACCAAATCAAATCATAATGAATTAAATCAAAATAATCATTCAAATTTAATCTAGAAATGCACCTAAATGAAACAAAATTAAACTAATACTGAATCAAGTCAAAATCAAATAAAAGGCTTGTGAATCAAAATGGAATCTGTAAATGTGTATCGATACACATCCAGTCATAATGAATGGCAATGCTAACAGATCTCCAGGTATGGACCTCCTCGGCCTGGAATATTAATATGTGTCATAGTGTATGAATAAGGTACCTTCGAAATCCTTTGACTTGTGCTTTATTACATTTAAGCGAGTGATGAAATCTGAAACAGCTGTGCTGGGATGGAAAGAGATTTTGGAGCTGGCACTCACAAAAAGGGGTGACTTGTGCTGATTTGAAGTGACCATCTGTGGCATAATGAGAATCATGTTTGCAACTTCGAGTCTCTTCACGAAACAGCATTTATCCACACTGCCGCGGGCGTACACAATGCACTGGCAGCTTTGCAATAAAGTGCAGCTTGTTTACCGAGCGAATGCTAAGCGCCAATCCGGGACACAATATCTCACAAATGTTACTGCGGTATGAAGGTCAGTCAAAGCTTCAGGTTACAGGTCATATGCTTACTTTAATTGCCTTCCTAAACCAAACAGACAGAGGGCAGATGGAAAAAGATAGATAGATGGGAAGAGAGAGAGAGAAATGCATAACATATTCAACTCCTATTTTGTTCAGTAACACTTCAGTGGAGACGTTAGATTGATAATTGTTGAAGATTCAACCGACACTGAACTGTCACTCAGCCCTAACAATCCCATTTATCCCAGACCCCCCTCACATTTCACTCTCTGGTGACAACATGAAGGTCACTGATACACAAAAGTACACGATTGCAAGTTTGCACGTACACACTTTGTTACATGTCTTCAACAGGGAATTTTGCTTATTTTGTGGATTTGATTAATTGCTATTCAGGTCCACTAAGACAGCTTTGAAACACGACCCGGGTTTGACTGTACTGTGTGTTATTTATAGCATTGAAACAGAACAAAACAGGGTTCCATACGACTATGGATCCATAACCTTGCTGTATGACCTGGTTGCCCACACGCAAAAACCAGCTTTACTGATGGTTATCATAGTAAACGCTTCTGTCTGCATGCTAAACCAAGTACTCGATGTAATTCATTAAAATGCATCTTCTTTGCTCTCATTCAGGATTAATGACCGCAGGTAATCTGAGGTTGAAGATTTGACGCACTAGAGGAGATAAAATACAGCTTTAATGATTTTTCCACATCTGAGAGTAAACCAGGGCATCAGATGATTACAACAACAACAAGTAGAGAAATCACAAGAAAATGTTGTTTCTTTGCAGTAAATGAGAAAGAAAGAGCTGAATATACACTATAGCATTCAAAAGTTTAAGGTCAATAAGATTTATTATTGAAATTTATATTTTTTTACAGAAAAGATGCATTACATTGATAAACGTGATGCTGATAAAAGACATCAATAATGTTACAAAATATTTATATTTCAAATAAATGCTGGTCATTTAACTCTTTATTCATTAAAAAATCCTCAAAAAAAGTATCACGATTTCCACAAAAAACTATTAGCACAACTTGTTTTCTACATTGATAATTAAAATAAATGTTTCTTGAGCAGCAAATCAGCATATTAGAATGATTTCTGAAGGATTATGTGAAGCTGAAGAGTAACTATGCTAAAAATTCAGCTTTACGTTACAGGAATCAATTACATTTCCAAATGTATTAAAATAGAAAACTCTTATTTTTAGTTTAGCTGTATTTTTACCATATTTATCTCCATTTCTGAAATGTCCCAGGTGGGGAAAATTATACAGATAAACTATATAAAAATCAAGCATTTTATTGATGCTTTTATCCAGCGTGCCCAAGAGTTTTATCAGTAAAAAATAATAACAATAATAAATAAATAACAGACTTCATAATTTGTATAAATATTATTATTATTTACAATATTTATATAACATTGTAAATATTTTATTTTTGATAATACACTGTCCATATATATATATATCAATCAATCAATCAACTTTTATTCAAGACACAGAGGTCCATAGAGACAACACAATACATATATATATATAAACATAAAAAATTAATAAAAAATACAAAATACAAAACATTTAAGAATGATCAGATGAGACATCATTTATAAAACGTATACAGGCTTCGGGTCCAGTGTTTCCAGAAGCAAGATGTGTACCTTGTGTCGCTCTTAGAAACATCAGCTATGGACACAATAATCATATTCTTAGACCCTATCAGTCTGCACATGAATCTATACATACAATTTCTTAAAACAGCATTAAAAGTGGGCACATTGTTAGAAACAAACATTTCACTTGCACTACTCCTGTGTGTGTGTGTATATATATATATATATATATATATATAGCCGTTGCCAAAATTGCCACCAAGTGGACTGACGTGCCTTTAAGGACTTTGGCTCCATGTCTACAGTCACTCAGTTCCTGCTCAGAGCTCATGTAACAGTCCTGGCACTGCTGGACTGAGATGAGCTCTTGGCAGAAGCTCCAGAGAATCTGTCCAGTTCGGGAGGTAGAGCCCTGTTCCTCTGTAACTGTGGAGACAGAAGCAGCGGTGGCTCATGGGCGGCGTAGCCAATGATGCTAACAGTGGGTGAAAAGTTTAATGGCCATAACAACACTCCATTTACTGCCCGTCATCACTAATTAAGACCAGAGAGGCTGGTGTGGAATTGGCCAGGATGGGGAAACTCTAAATACAGCCGCTGTTGTCTGTTGAGCAGCTGGGCAGACAGAAACAGTTGACTCTGTTGTGTCTTTTCTGTCCAGGTCACTAATTGTCTCAGTGGCTGGTGCTCTGGTGCGATGGCAACGAGAGGTTGAAGGCCAAAGTGTTGACACAGCATTTGCCAGGTCCATCTGGAGTCTTTCAGAAAGGTCCAGACCTCCAGAATGGCTCACGGGGGACCGAATCAATGCCCAGTCTGATCTGATTCATTCACATGACAGGATATGACATAATATATAATAGAATTCCAGAAGTGCACAACTGACCCTTTGTTAAGCTCCTCCCATTTTGGATAATATAAGAGAAGCTTTACAAAGCATTTCACAAGAAAGAAAAACTTAAAATGTACTCATTAAATGGAAGAAATTGAATGGATATTATTGTTAGTTCATGAGATGGAATTACAAAGTGTTTTTATATGTAATTTTTCTTAAACAGAAATGATTAAATTACATAATAATGTGATTACAAACTGTAGAGACTGTGAAGTATCACAATGAAAAGAGTGAAAGTGAAAAGAAAAACACCTTGGTGAAACCAATTATGGACAGAACAGTTTCTAATGTTTCCACAATGTTAGACTTACATTAGAAAAAGAGCAAAAGCTGGTCTGAAAATACATATTATGGACAGTTGTTAAGGTTGGATTAGTTAGTAACATTTTAGGCAGGGCTTGGGAAAGTGACTCAGTGTAAGAATATAAACTGGCAGAACTGTTCCTAATGTTTCCACAACATTTTAAACATTTAAACAAATAGAACTGAACCAAATTCGTTTCAGAAAAACAGTAGAAGCTGGTCTGACAATATGATGGTTGGCAACAGACGGTAAAGGGTTAGTTCACCCAAAAATGAAAATTACCCCATGATCTACTAACCCTCAAGCCATCCTAGGTGTATATGACTTTCTTCATTCAGATGAATACAGTCGGAGTTATATTTAAAGAAAAAAAATGTCCTGGCTCTTCCAAGCTTTATAATGACAGTGAATGGAAGTTGTGATTTTGAAGCAAAATAAAGAGCAAAATCCATTATAAATCATGAGAGTAAATCATGGGGTAATTTTCATTTTTTGGTGAACTTTCCCTTTAAATGAAGGGCCGGTCAGTAACATTTTAAAGGCGGGGCTTAGGAAAGGCTAATATAACTGTGTTAATTGGTAAAACTGTTCCTAATGTTTCTACAGTGTTTGCAACATGGTGCTTTGAAAGTCTTACATCAGAAAAAGAGTAAAATATGGTCTGATAATATGGCAACAGTTGCTAAGAAAGGAGTCTTAGCAAAGCACAGATCCTCGCTTAACTCCTCCCCTGCTATAAAAGCCGACAAATGTCTGGGTTTAAGGTCAAGAGCTTTGCATTGCTGCAATTATGATTTTGATAGGTCATTATGCCACTGATTGGACATTTTTCACGCTGTAAACTCAGTTTCACAGTACGTCACTTTGCCAGCTATTCTCACGTAACCAGACATCTTACTTTATTTCACACTGAGGCCATCAGGGCTCCATTGTAGATTTCTGAATATTAAAATGAGTCTCAGCACTGAACGCAGATTCACTGACAGCACCTTTACAACAGAATATATCGTTGTGTATTTCTCCATCAACCCATTTCTCACTTTAGCCCGGTGGAAGTACCCAGATTTGATTCAAAGCAGTCATATTGTCTGATTTCCAAGAGCCAAAGCAAAGTCAAACCTGGCACTGATTATCTGAAACATTTCCAAGGCTGGCAGAACACACAGAATGGTTTAAATTATGCTGAAATGAGTTTCAGAAAACCATAAACCCTTCCATAACTTCTGTTTCTCAAGATGAAGTTAAGACAAAGCGATGGCCACGAACGAGTTCGTCCTAATAGGCTTTGCCAATACAATACAGCAGGATCCCAAGGCAAAACGGAGAGCCTGGTAAAATTATGATAAACTACAAAAGCAGGTACAGGAGCACTCTGCTAACCTTCACAAGCAACCACAGCCTATTTAGTCAGCAAGATGATATTCCTCTTTGCAGATTAAGTGGCACGGAAAACAAAAACACAGGATGAAAATTGTCGGCTGGTGGAAGGGGGAGATTTATTCACTAATACCACACAACATGACATTTCACCACCGCTTTAACAGGTTCAAAACATCTGCATCCTGGATAAACATCCCTCTGTATCGCCTGATTATTGATATTACTTTCCTCGGGGTGGGGAATGAGTTACAGGGAGCGACAAATCATTATTTAAATTAGATTTTGATGCTTTTTGTACAAATGTTATTGCCAGTTTAAATATCTCAACATTATTTAAATAATACAATTTTGCTTAAAAAGCAACACTACAAAAATGATTTTACTTGTTTAAAAAAAATGCAAGTTAGTAATATAAAATACAGGTGCATCTCAATAAATTAGAATGACGTGGAAAAGTTCATTTATTTCAGTAATTCAACTCAAATAGTGAAACTCGTGTATTAAATACATTCAATGCACACAGACTGAAGTAGTTTAAGTCTTTGGTTCTTTTAATTGTGATGATTTTGGCTCACATTTAACAAAAACCCACCAATTCACTATCTCAACAAATAAGAATATGGTGACATGCCAATCAGCGAATCAACTCAAAACATCGCAATTACAAAGTTTATAAAACAACAACAACAAAAATCTACTTTTTGTTGCATAAACTTAAAACAACAAGTTGAGAAAATGCAAAAATCTTCTGAAGCTGGTTGCCTTAAACTTTTAAGTTCCCTCAACTTTATTTTTATTTTCAATTTGTTTTACAGTTTATGAATATCGCACCTCTCCTCAATAAGCCACATGATAATTTCAGGTATAATGTTTATGGTTTTATAACCCGATGTATTGACTCCTTCAGGAAGCACCGCTAATAACAATGTTTGCTCTTCAAAGGGATTACATATAAGACAGAAAGGATTGAGAATATACTTCATACCTGCGTATTCATAGTCTGCAGCTACAAAGCCTAACAAATCCTCAATGTTTTGCACCTCATCAACCGGCACAGAAAATATCAGCTTTAGAGAAAAGCTCTCCTAACATCAGAGTTAATATATGAGCATATATGAATAAATATAATTCTGGAGAGAATATGCATATGATTTAAGCTGATTGTAAATAATGGTTTGAACATTGGCCTCATCCTGCTCCCACGACCCAGGCCCTGGAGGAGCCTCATTGTGCACGATAGGTCATCTGCGGCCAAAGTCATCACAGCTGTGCTGATTTTATGCAGCTGAAGAGCTGTGTGAGCTTGGGCCAAAGCCAGATCTGTCTGCTCCAGGAGAAAAGAGTGTTTATCCCCTCAACAGTATTTTTGCAGTTTTGAGTCGCAGTCGTTTAATCATTATGCCCTATAGATATCTGCATGGGAATGAAGAGTGAGGTCAGAGGTCAACGGTATATACCTCATGCAATAGCAATGACCAGGAGCACTGTATTAAAGGGGTGTGAATGTTGTGGAGAGGCTTCTGGGTTTTAGCTTGCCTGAGGTGCAAACTGCTGATTTTCAAACACATCTATAAATCCGTTTGATAAACACAACTGAAGTCCCAAGGTCACGACTCTCTATCACAGTTATACGGTCTCCGTCAACGCAAGCTATTTTTCTGCAAGTCATTCAAAATAGCCGAAGCAGAAACCGAAGCTTAGGGGAAACAAGAAGACCGACATTACTAAGTCATGGTAAAGATTAATGCCATGTTTGTAGCATTTTACATTTTTAATTTTACAATGCAAAAAAACTATAAAGGAGGGGTATGTATTGTTTCAAAAACGCTTTAGACAACTGAGTCTGGGCCGAGTACCAAAACAAACTTGTAGCCAATCAGCAGGAAAGGGGCGTGTCTGCTCATGATGCAGAGGAGAGAGCGCTCAGTGCACATGACGGACATTAGCTGAGCCGAGCGACGACAGAAAGATAGAGATGGCGGATAAAAAAACAAAAGAGCAAAAAACGTCTGCAGAACAAAAGAAGGCTTACACCGTGTCTACTCCGAATGTGACAGTTGTCGTATCGCGCTGTGCCGAAAAGCAGCTAAAGTCGGTCTACACTGGGCGCGATAAAGCAACCGTTGAAAATCATTTTAAATTTGTGTCAATACGTCATAAATAGAACACGGCAGCAGTTTACTGTCGGGGATTTGTTGTGCCGCGTTGTCGCATCCAGTGTAGACAGCATCACTGATTATAATGAGTTCTATAGTATTTTGTTGTGCTGCTCGCTTCGGTGTAGACACGGTGTTACGATAAGGCAATAAGCAGGACCCGTGTAAATATCAGATCAGCTTTCCAGCGCTGGAGGGAACTCAAGGAGCGGGAATTCCTGTGATCAGATGCCGAGGTTGCTTTGTTTTTTCTCGATAAGTGAGTAACATTGGTTTTGCTTTGTTTCACAGAGCTAATCGTTTTCTGCATTGCATACGTATACGTGTGGGGCGGAACTATCAAATTAGGGGCGAGACCCTTTTGGGGTAGGGGCGTGTTTGTTTTGGTGATTTCAAATATCAACACTGGCTGCCAGAAATCACTTACCCCCACCTTAAATGTGACGAACCTGAGTTCATTCCCCATTCTTCTCCCTTTTTCTATCACATATCAGCTTGGAGAAGCATTTATTTTAAACAAAAAAGGAAGATAATATTTAAAAACTTGAAAATAAATTGCCTAGTGGCTATTCAATAGTAGTAATAAAGTGTTAAATGGGAATTTAATTGAAATTGGATGTAGTGTATTGATCGGATGGGCTGATTATTTCAGTATCCCAATCAGTACATTTGCAACCTATTTTACTTAACTTGAAAAGAAGAAAAGAAATCAGATGGGACCTCATTTTATATCAGGAATTAACTCGATCAGGAAAATTATGAGAGCCAATATTTTGTTACTAATCATCAAAGAAATCTAAAGATAATACAAGCCAGCATAGATATTAATATATTTTTAACAGTATTTGTATTCATGTTAAAAAAGCCTGAACACATCAACTCAAAAAATGCTCAGAATGACTCAACTTATGGGTAATTTATGGGCTCAACCAATCAAACGAGTAAATAAATAAAATGCAATAATTCACACTAGTGGTGCAGAAATTACACACTTAGCTTTAAATTATGTCTGGATATGCGTTTAGTTCATTCCTTTAAAAAAATCCAGGCATCCTCTTTCCCAATATCTTACCCTAATATCTATCATCTAGCAGAGCAACAATCCAATCAATCTGAACCTCCAAATCACCTATTTTTATTGTTGGCAGGGCGGTTTGTTATGCTGTGCATGGAATTCATCACAAATGAATGCTAGTGAGCACCTGTATCCCATTATAGTGTGGGAGCAGCAGGGAATGAGGGGTCGTCGTGTGGCCGGGAGCGATTGCTCCCTGCTCTGGGAGATAAACCCAGACTCATTTCTGCTCTCCATCTCACTGCCGGCAAACTGAAGGACAGATCAGAGCAAAGCATACCCACAATCGGCACTGCACTTTTCAACAGAACGGTACATTTAATCCTGCAAACCCCCGTGGGCACTGGACTCTTCAGGAGTATGGAATAATACGATCAGGAAAGCCCACTCGAGCTCTATGCAGGAAGAGAGACAGACTAAAGGATGGCAAATTACAATGGCATCCATTTTGTCTCCCTGTTTTGTATTCAATTGACAAAACACACCAGCAACGGCAGCTCCCCGGGGAGGGCATTGGTGTTGTAAGGTGAAATCGCTTGTTAAATATGTCACTTTTTGACTGAAGTAATTATCTTGTTAATTATCAGGAGTAGGGGCTGTGATTCAATGGCTGTGAAGCAATCAATTAACAAGCTGAAATCAGTCAGCGGAGGCATGATGAGACAACACCTCAAGAGCTGAACGCACTCAGCTAGCGCAAGAAACTCACGAATGCCAAACCGCAGCTCTGGATCGCTGACTGACTCAATCGTTTGAGATGTTGTTGTATAAAAAGTCTAAACGTTCCAATGCGAAAGAGAATTTTCATCTGTCGGTGGTTTCTAAATATTTATCTCGCTTCATTCCAACTTGGCAAAGCTAACCGGCTTCACATGTAGTCTATCAGAATGACACAAAGCTATGAAGAGAAGAAAGTTGAACGCATACAGACTGTTGGGTTCAAACCACATCAAAGCTTGTTTCCACACCACAAAAAGTCAAAAACAAAAGAGAACCTATGTGTAAACAAACCCCATCTGTGCAGGGCTCTGGTGAGTTTGAATGCCCCAGTGTTCATTACGCCATGTGTGAGAAACAGATTGAAGTGCCGTCGGGTTTCAGGAGCCTGTAATGGCTGTGCTGCCTCTGACTGGGAAGCCAGTCTTAATTAGACACTCCCTGGATTCAGTGGCTCTGGTATCAGTTTGGGACAAAATGCAAACACTGGACAAAATGCCAGTGGCAATACAAATGTATTGTCAACCATTTGCCCCTATAAATATCTTAATGATAAATATGAGTTTAAGAAGACAAATAAAATCGCTTTTGTCCTGGCCAAGATAGGCAGCTAATAATAGTTATAACAATTAAGTTTCAAAATAAAATACGTAAGTTACAATAGAAATAAAACAAAGCATTAAAAAAAAAATTGTGACACTGAAAATAAAAGAACAAATATTTTTTTTCCTGTGATGGCAAAGCTGAATTCTCAGCATCATAACTCCAATCTTGAGTAATATCACACGCTGATTTACTGCTTCAAGAAACATTTGTTCTGTAAGATTTTATATTCTGTAAGATTTTATCTTCAAAAATCTGCCAGCCAAGTGCTCCTCCCATCAAAAGCACAGTGCACTGGCCAAACACTTAACATCTCTTCAACTACATCTGAGAAGTTCAACACTGGTGATCTAGACTTCACCAGCCAACTTTAAAATCGAAACAGCGTCGAGAAATGACTAATACTAAGTGGTCTGTAAGAAAAACCAGCTGCCTGTTTTTTGGAAGCACAGCAAAACAGTGTGAAATGTAAATAATAGCCAAATGATAGAGATGGGTTGGCAAACGTATTCACATTGGACAAATGAAGATGGTCTAAATCAACAGCTTGTCTTTTGATAGGAAAATCTTAGAAATGTTGAAGTCCATCACATCTGTATGCCACACTATCTCCTACAGTCCTTCCGACAGTCACGCAGCCCGTCACATTTAGTTACGAGCTGTATGGCATGCCAAACACCGCCCTACCCAACTCAAACCACAATGCGTGACCCACTGATAGTGTGTAGCAGACCATTTGGCCAGTGCTAAAACCCCACAAAACCTGTGCCGTGTGACCCAATTGAATTTGACCTAGAATGTGGTTTCTCTTGGAGCTATAAAATACATCACACTTACATACTGCAACATGACACACTTTACTCAACTTTTTTGCCATCAAAACAATAATATTTATAAATGCCAGTGAGGTTACCAAACATTGGACTAGGTGCTGGTTTGGTATATAGTCAATGAAATGTATATTTTACATAAATTTATTAGACATAATTAAAATGTTGATATCGTTTATCCAACCTCAAGCTGCAACAAAACCTTATTATTTTTATTTTATGCAAATGGTCATTGGTTCTTGGGTCTTAAGGTCATTGCACAGTCCGAAATTCTCATCACAAATGTTTGCACTTAAAAAAATAAATACGACCTCATGTTGTCAATCACGTTTATACACTGCCCCCGAAACTTTCGTCCATCATAAAAAAAATTGGATCAAGTTCGATTTTCTGCGTTTTCACATCAGTAACAAGCATTTCGATATAGGAAAGGATGACGAATATGGGAAAAAAAGAAAAAATGCATTCCAAAATGTTGGACTCGGTATGCAAAGACCTTTAAACTCAATCAACTCAAAGTCACGAGTTGTACCAACTAATTTGATTATGTTTTTAGGTCCTTTTTGGAGCTTAGCAGTACATCCATTTTTGTTGCATGAAAAAGAGTTGGACATTCTCCTTTTGAGTTCTTCAGAAAAAAAAAAAACATGAGGATGAATAAATGATGTCAAAATTTACATTTTTGGAAAACCTATTCCTTTACCGCACAGCAGTGTGGACGAGAGATTTATCTAAACACGCAGGAATCTCCTGTGACTTAATCATCAGGAGACGCAAATCCTGTGAAGGAATGGAGTGATGGTGATAATTACATCAAATTAAACAGCTGCCACGAACAGCCCCACCAGCGCCATATTTCGCCTGAGAAAACATCACTCTTCCCAAGCCTGTATATATACACACACACACACACACACACGATAAACAAATTAGGACAATGCTGATTTAAGCTGATTCTTATAAAATATTCTCACTCAATTTTCAGAGCACAAAATAGCTTTGCATAGCCAAACTTTTGGCTATAATGTGTAGTTCACACTGGAGCTTATGACAACCAACAATTACCAACTTATATAGGAAGAGATTGTTTGACGGACATGTAAAGTGAGCAAACTGAGTTTGTTTTGTTATCGTATGCCATTTAAGAGTTCATCAGACATAAAATATATAGGTTGTGCTATCTAAGCTTGAGACTGGGCACAAAATAACTTCCCAAACTGGGTTTGGTGAAACAAAAATCATTATCAAGACAGATGAAAATGTCACATTCTCAGAAGTACAGTGATAGATATGATATGATGTCTGAACGGCCTGTGACTTTTGGGCTCATAAAGCATAACTCCCTCAAGCCCCATTCAAACACACACACTTCCCTCCAGCTCTGCACACACACACACACACACACACACACACACACACACACACACACACACTTCCCTCCAGCTCTGAACACACACACACACAGTCATTGACATCTCCAACACAGCCCTGCCAAACCATCAAAGCCTGACAAACACAGACATTCTCATACACACACACACACACACACACACACACACACACACACACACACACACACACAGAGTCATTAACATCTCCAACACTGCCCTGCCAAACCATCAAAGCCTGACAAACACAGACATTCTCATCCACACACACACACACACACATTGTCACATGCCTTTAAAAAAATAATAAAAATGAGCAAATGATGAGTAAGTGTTTCAGCACAGAATTTCCTCGCGCTTTGGACTTTGAACCCTGGCGTCGCGAGCTCGTGCAGCGCTGTTTGAATACATGCAATTCGTGCATGGGGAATAGTGAATGAGGGTAAAGGGGGTGATTTCAGATATAGCCATACTGTGGAACTGGAAGAATCAAATTAATGAACCTCAGTATTTATAAATGGTACTTCAACGCATATGTTGGTAGGCCTACTACATGTCCATTAAAACGCATCAGCTTTCCACAAAAATTAAGCAGCAAAACTCTTTTTAAGAAATGTCAGAGCACCAAATCAGCATATCAGAATGATTTCTGAAGGATTATGTGACATTGAAAAGTGGAGTAATGATGCTGAAGATTCAGCTTTGCATCAAAGGAAAGAATTACATTCCAAATTATATTCAAATAGAATTTTTTTTTATCAAATAAAGGCAGCTTTGGTGAGAATACAAGACTACTTTTAAAAACAAAAACAAAAAATTAATCACAGACTAAATTGTAGTCATTCAGTACCATAGATAAAATGTACTACTATGGTATTATTATCTAAAACCTTCACTTTACCATCATGGCATCACTGCACAGCTATGTAAGTGCTCTCATATGCTAATGCACAACTGTGCTCCATTCACTTGTGATAATGAAAGAAAAATACTGTTTATTTCCTACTGACAACCAGGAATTAAACACAATGCCATGACCCTGTTCTGCTTTCGGACTGTTTTTAGCACAAACCACATCAGAAAACTGTGACCAGGCCTACGTACAACAGATGTGGTTTCTGATTAAAACCGATTTCCGGCAGAAAAAACACCTCGGTTTAGACAAATTGTTTGCAAACAGTTTTATTTGCTCATTTTCCCAGCTCATGTTTCTTGTTGCGATGAGGAAATCTGTTGTGTTCACACTTGTCCGAGTGAAATCTTACCTCTGTGACGTCTTCTTATATTTTCGCCTGAAACAAAAAATATGGATATTTCAGTTCAGGTAAATTCAAATTAGATTCAGTATACAAAGGTCACTGGGGCTAGTTGTCACATAGGTATATATCTCAAAATCATACGTTTTTGAAACAAATGTCCAAATACTCAAATATGTATTTTACCTTAAAATAGCATAGTGTTTTTGTGAATTTTATGCATTTATATTCAGGCAATTTTTATATGCATAAGTTGTCATTTTATTATAATTGATTAATTTAATTTATGTTTTTAATTTTGTTTTTGTTATTAATTTTAGTTTATTTTTTTTATGTTTTTGTGTTAAATTCATTTCATGAATTATTTTTAATTTTATATCATTAAAATTAATTTAATTTTAGTTTTATAATTGTCTCACTGTTTAAATTTGAATTTAAAAAAATCAATTGAATACAATTTTAAATAAAGATTTTTTACATTTCAAACAATCTTCAGTGTCAATTTAATTTCCATTTTGAAATTTTCTATAAAATATCAAGTGAACTAACTTTTTTGTTGCTACATATTTAATGCATGTTTACATATCATTTTATTTATTATATATTTTTTAATAAACTATCCTGGAAAATGTACACTGGAGTGAAAAGTATGACCACTAGCCAATTGATATACAGCAGAGTAAACAATCTTCTCAAAAATGTCAAATATAGAGTTATATAGAGTTAAAATTCTCAATGGATTCAAATGCTCGAATCAAGGCACATATGAAGATTTGTGAAAAAAAGGAAAACAATGAGCCTCTTATGACGGACATCTGAACATTTGTCATCTAAATCCAGTTAGTGCATGAATGCTCGTTCTGTTTTGCACGTAGAGAGGAAATGCCTCGTCTCTTCAAGCAGCGTTCAGTAAAACATCTCAACTGCAGCTGCTCTTAAGCCATATGAAGACAGACGTTCTGATTGGTCAAATTAGATATTGATGACATCACTTTCAGAAGAGCCCGGAGAGACTAAGACACAAACGCTGCTATTTACTTGATCAGCGACCCTTAACCTTAACTTCCTGTCATCTTCATCTTCAAAATGTCTTCCTCTTTTTCTCTCTGCCCATCTAATCTACCACAAATAAAACGCCTGCCTTTATTACAGCCTTAAACTTTTATAGGTGTGTGTTTTTCTTGGTGTCCAATGTGTCGACACGGGTCTCATTTCCCTTGGAGCCGCCAAGTGCACAATTAAATTCATAATAAGCTCAATAAAATGGGCCTAAAAGGGAAATAAAGCTGGAAACAGGATGACTTTGGTTCAATCTCGCCCTGTTGATGTTGATGTTGATGGACTTGTTTCATGGGTTCAGGGACCCCAGGCTGACAGCGGCTCCACCGTCACAGCGAACGCAGTTGTCATAAATCTACAACCAAACCTGGAAGATATTTTGCCGGTTATAACAGGGATTAGCATTCAGCTGTTTACTGTGGAATGACACAGTGAAGGATTAGATCAAACAATAAATCCGCTTGTGATAACATACACGGTCATTACTGTCCACATCAATTCAGAAGAAGCGATTCCTTTCATTTATTGGCAAGAAATGAGAAAGCAATAGTAAATAAGCTAATGAGTAAATGCAGCTAATAAAATTATCCACAGGCATGTGGATGTTTTTCTGCAACATTATATTCATCATTAGCACCTGAACTTGGCTTCTGGATCACACTGAATTCATTTTAATAAAACTCTTGCGTCTTCAAAGAAATAAGGCATGGAATTATCAGTCTCTTTTTATTTTCCTGATCTAGCTTCAGTGACAAGTTCAAACATAACATTTCCCTTTTGTAATTCCTCCGCAAACATTTTGCACTTAGCAAATATTTAGCTTTAATATGCTGGATCCGTTGGCAGCCTAGTTTTCAAACTAATGCATTCTAAATAGAGATCAACTGTAAACACTTTTAATGGAAGATGAGGTTGCTTTTGCGTCTGGGAACCGAGCCACACATGAAGAGGATGTTTGTACTGAAAGTGACCCGTTAACCCTGACCTGTATCTCACTTTCACAAATATCTCAGTGTCACCCTTTAGAAAGCCTCCAGCGGGAAATCCCCCAATAAAACACGAAAGTACCAGAAAAGTACGTTTAACTCTCATTTTATTATTTTACTCTTTGCACTGTATAATTATTTAATCTACTTAATTCTTAGAATTTAATTTATTTTCATAAAATTATTATTTTTTATTAATTAATATAATCATATTTAACTGTTAATTTATTTGCTTTTTGTAATGTAAGACTCTTGTTCCTTTCTACTTTTATTACATGATTTATTTTTGTTAAAATATAAATTTTATGTACTTTTATACTTCATATTCTTTATAATGCATCATTTTAATTTCAGATGTTTTATTAAGACTCTTAAACAATGGAACATATTTTGAATTATAATGAAATATAATTAATCAAAAACCTTTTTTATTTTACTTTAACACTTCATATTCAGATAACGCATTACTATTAATATTGTGTTATTTAGATTTTGGCTTTTTATTAAAACTCTAATTCAAATACATGTTGCTCACTCATGCACAGAGTCAGAAAGTATTAAACTCCACTCACAGTCCTCGCAGTCTGAGCCAGATCTTCTCAATCTGATCCGCTTGTAGGTACTTCAGAGAGTTGTTCTCGAATTCCTCGATGTCTTTGGTGGGTGACTCCATGTCAAAAAAGTCGACCAGGCAAAACGACATGAACGAGTTTGTATCTGGACAGAACGGACGCAGAGGCAGTTTGTAGAGCAAACGGCAGCAGCAGCAGCAGACGCCGAGTCTGTCACAGAGACAGCTGTAGAACGTCCCTCATCCTGTTCCTCTCTCTCTCTCTCTCTCTCTCTCTCTGTGGTTGTGGGCTTGTGTCACCAGCTCTGGTCAGGTGTACAGAGAGGAGCGCGTATGGCAGCACTGCAGGGGGGTGCTTTCTCTCCCTCATGAATATAAGGCAGTGGAGAAGAGGAAGAGGAGGAGGAGGAGGAGGAGGGATTAAACAACTGCTGTTGATCTCTGTATCAGAGTCTCGGCTCCATGCAGCCACACAAAGGAGAATAAAACCATTGCAATGGAAGCATGGACTGATGCACTGTCTGGGATGAGTGGAGAGACATAAAAGACAGGAAGAAGAGAAAAAAAGGACAAAAGAGATAAGTTGAAAGAGGTGGACATGGAAAAAAGGTTGTCTCTGAAGTGTAAATACAGTGTCTGAGAGAGATAGAGAGGCTTTGACTTAGTATGTAAACAGCAGGAAAAAGGTAGTATTATGGTACTACATTTGAAGTATCTGTATTTGTTTCTGAATATACACTTATACATAAGACGTTAATATAAATACTTGTATAATGCGTTTAAACACACTATTAAAGCTAAATGTCATTGGTTATATTGTGTAATGGTGTTGTAATGCAGTAGAGTTTTGAAGGTCAATGTGAAATCAACTCATAATAGATGTTCCAGTCTTGCTGTAAATGGTACAACGGTGAACATTTGACAAAAAAATGTTGGTTTGTATCTTAAAGCAATTTCCGTTTCAGCTGTTGGATGTCACCAAGTATTTTTCAACCTCCTCTCCAACCACCTGGATCAAAAATGATGACTTTTCACCATCCAATCAATTTACGAAAGATAAAAAGTCATTTTCTTGTTGAATATCCCGTTTCACTTCTTAATATGTTAGTTAGATAAAATGGGTTGCAAATGCAATTAAATGCTGATTTTAAAGCTATAACTGAATACAGTGTAAAAAGAACTCAATGTAATTATCTGCATTATAAATATTATACACTGTAATTAATTTAATAAATTATTTAATCAAAAAATAATAATTGTGACCACGGTTTTAACATATTAATGTACTTACACTACCAAAACGTGCTAAATAAATTAAAATATGCAATACTCATGACTGAGACATGAGAAAATACGACGTGCGTCAGATCCACGTCATGTTCATCAGCGGCAGCTCTTAAAGGGACAGCATTAAAAAAAACTAGTAACCAGCTGCTGTGATGTCTGGTAATCAAAGAACAAAGGATAAAAGAGAAAATCAATAACTTTTATAGCTTCAAGGATTCATCTTTATCTAATTTAGAATTTAGTGTTTGACAACTTTATTCAATTTCTGTATATTTCCTACTTTCTGAAGGGCACAGATAAATATTGCATTTGTTATAATAGGTTTATTATGTGAAGATTGTTTTAAGTTCACAATTAGAAGTTATTTTTTAAAGTCAAATCAATGTTAGCTCCGTAATTTTGAATGGCTATAATCAATGGTTAAATATTATAGGAGGAAACTATTTTATAGAGACATTAGTAGTATATCGGAGTCATAAAAAAGATGCCATTAAACAAATATTAAATTATACTCGGTTTATGTTGTTTGTACATTAAATTGAAGATTGAATGTGAAATTATTGCAATATAAAAGTATATTTAAAAATTAAATGTAGGATTAATTTTGTAAAAAAAAATTTATCGATTGACAGCATTGATACACACACAATTTTATATTAAATAGTTGTTTATAATCATATAAACAATAAAACATTTTAAATCAATAGTAGATTTAAAAGTATAACTGACGATGAAAGAATAGCAATAAAAAGTGTTTTTTTGGGTCAGATAAATTACAAATAACTAAAAATATGCACATATATGCACAGGGTACTCATAATAATGTGCAATTGTTCCCTTTTTTATTTCAAAAATACAATGCCCTTTTGACTAAACTCAACCCTTCAGATGGTTTAATGATAGAAATACCCCAAAATATAGTGAAACCACATCACATTCTGAATAAAATCTATCAACCATAATGCAACAGTAATGTAAGTGTCATTAAACATAAACCGAGGCACTGATGATGTGTAAACGTCACCGTGTGTAAAACGTGAAGAAAACAGCAGATGCTTAGCACAGAGATTATATCTCTCTCTGAAGAACAGCTACGGCTTGACGGGAATAATACAAATTATATCATCATAACAATAAATAAAAACAATGGCTGGCACAGCAGAGGGAGGACGCCACAACCCACGCAGTCAAATCAAGACAGCATCAATATCCGACTGAGCTTTAGACTAAAGCACCATTAGACAGAGTCGTTTTGATGATTAGACAGAGCACATCTGCTCTGTTTGCATTCGGCTTTGATGCAGATGTGGAGAATTGATCATTAAGGTGACAGCATTTCCTTCTAGACTCTTTCAGAGCTATAGACAGTGCTCTATTGACCAGAATGACTCGAATCATTGAGGATGAGTCTGAACATGACTCGAAACGCAGGCGTCAGGTGAGAAATAGCAGGTGTTGAGAGATCGGTGAGAGGTGCCGGTGGAAGAGCTGGTGAGACGCGTGACCAAGATGATGACCACTGAATTCATCATAGGATTGTGTGGTAATACTGTATTTAGTGATCTCAGGGAATCAGCTGAAATAAGATCAGTGCAGAGCTGTGAATAATTCCATTAACACCTGCAGACTGGAGCCAAATACTCCGATACAACACATCTCACCGGAACAAACACTCCGTACACGGTTTGCTTTCTTTGTTTTACAATATAGCAAAGTTTATATACGATTCATATAATGAGAAATGGTGTTATCACAAATAACTCAACGGACGCCATTGATTACCACTGAAAATCATTTCTGTACTCATCCTTCGACATGTACAGTACCACACTTAAATCTGACGGTTTGAAAACATAAGACAGAAAAAATACAAACAAAGTGATCCAATCCTTGTCAGCTGGGATTACTTCTCGGTTTATGTTGTTTGTACATTAAATTGAAGATTGAATGTGAAATTATTGCAATATAAAAGTATATTTAAAAATTATATAGCTCATTAATGAATAAGCTCCAAGTATTCAATTCTTTAGAGAGTTATGTAACATCCTTTATTTGACACCGATCACATGTTAAACCTATAGTGTGATTTTAGAATTAAATAGATTTTATTATTATTTTTTGTTTGTTTTCTTTTTAATTTTAGTTTAGTTTTTAGTCAAATTATTCTGTGCTTTTGTTGTTTTATTATTATTTTTTTATATTGCTATTTAAGAGCCAGTTTCACTAAACAGGGCAAACCAGCGCTGACGAGCATGGAAATATCTGCGGGTGATTTACTAACAACCGTAGTTAACGTGTAACATTAACATTTTACAGTTATGTTTTCAAAACAATGTGAGAGTTGCATATATTAAAATATGTAATATTTCTATTTCAATATTTATGAACACTTTTCTCACAGACTTCTAATTAAGTGCATTACTTTAAGGTTTTTCATTCTTTTTTGTTACGATTTATGTTCTATGAACAATTTGCCGTTGACAGAATGCACAGATATGATTTAAGCTAATTTAAGAATCATTTGGTTTTGCACGTGTAAGCATTAAAACTGAAATCACACGGTGAAACTCCTGCTCACTGTTCTAGACAGAGAAATGATCCAAGCTGTAATGTTGAACTATATTAAAACTGTTCATCATAAAAGCGCCATCTTCTTTTCTGTGTGAGTATCTGGCTCAGCAAAAACTCACTGCCGTTTATAAAATAACATTTCATTCAATAATGGATTATTTACTCATTCACATTTTATTTTTATGCTGATAATCATTATACACTATAATAATTGATTCCAGGACATACTACAAATTACAAAAATATAAAACACTAAAAACTGTAATCATTCATTTTACAAGTGAATTATTAGCTAAATTAGTAGAATGAAGTAAAATTAATAAAATTAAGTAAAAATGTATATTAAAATTAATAAAAGACAGTTAAATATAATCTAAATATAAAAGCAGAGTAAATAAACACTCAAAATAAATATCCAGTATCAAGTGATAGATTAAATCAATTTGATCAAATTAATACATTTATTAAAGCTCTAATATCAGCCAACAACTGATATGTTACATATATTCTGCATGCCTGAATATGATATAACAATGGCTTAAAGTTTGGTCTGTTCCTAAAAAAGCTTTTAAAACTGCACAAAATGCATGTACAACTCTCACGAGGCTTTCATGCTTTTTGATGTTTGTCTATAATTTTCTGAGCTTGACAGCTTCTTTTGACTATGAATTGCAGAGCTTTTGTGTTCTAAGTAACAAATAACAGCACACAGGATTCCAACAAGAGAGCGAGTAAATATTGATACAATGTTCATTTCCAAGTGAGTGAAGCTTCCATGGTTTACGATAGAAACTATACTTTCCTGAAAGAAGTGTGTTTTCATTTGGATGTCGTGAGCTGGAGTTTGCGCTTTATTAAAACAGTGTTGTTGGATAAATCACGCAAAAAACATGACTGCAGAGAATTATTCATATCTGACCTTCCCAAAACAATTATGCAGGTAAAGCAAACAGCACCAGACATGAACATTTAACAGACAACACAAATGAACACCTCTGAGGGGAGATGAAGCCTGCCCATTACATACCATGTTTTATTGATTTCATCATTCTATTCTCTCAATTCTTTAAGAAAGAATATAATGGTATAAATGAGAACGGTGATGGAGAGAGAGAGAGAGCACGAAAGAAACATATCTGCATTATTAATTAACATAGCTGGCATATCTAATCATGCAGTCATTGGTCTGCCTGTGTAGATTGATGACCTACCGGAATATTCCCTCTTCATTAAAAAATAATTCAAATTGTTCTGTGACTAAAACAAAGTAGTGAATTTGACGAGGGAATATCCATATCCATGTTGCCACCCGGATAGGTTGAGCTATGGTATTTATCAATAACTGTCAAATATCAAGAATCATTTCACTATCAGTGCCTGTAAACATTCATATATATATATATATATATGTGTGTATAGATTTAATATTTAAATTAATATTGATATTATTAACAATATTACTATTATATACACACACAGTGGGGAAAAATCATTTGATCCCCTGCTGATTTTGTTCGTTTCTCCACTGACAAAGAATTGATTAGTCTATCATTTTAATGGTAGGTTTATTTTAAACAGTGAGAGGCGGAATAACAACAACAACACAAAAAATTAAAAAGCTATAAATCGATTTGCATTTTAATGAGTGAAATAAATATTTGACCCCTTCGCAAAACATGACTTAGTACTTGTTGGCAGTCACAGAGGTCCGACGTTTCTTGTCGTTGGCCACCAGGTTTGCACACATCTCAGGAGGGGTTTTGTGCCACTCCTCTTTGCACATCCTCTCTAAATCATTAAGGTTTTGAGGCTAACGTTTGGCAACTCAAACCTTCAGCTCCTTCCACATATTTCTATGGGATTAAGGTCTAGAGACTGGCTAAACCACTCCAGGACCTTAATGCGCTTCTTCTTGAGACACTCCTTTGTTGCCTTGGCCGTGTGTTTTGGGTCATGTGGGTCATTTTTGGGTCATGTGTTTTTGGCCAGTCCGAGGGAGATTGACAGTTATTTTGTGTTTCTTCCATATGCGACCAATCGCACCAACTGTTGTCACCTTCTCACCAAGCTGCTTGGCGATGGTTTTGAAGCCCGTTCCAGCTTGTGTCGGTCTACAATCTTATCCCTGACATCCTTGGACAGCTCTTTGGTCTTGGTCATGGTGGAGAGTTTGGAACCTGATGGATTGATTGCTTCTGTGGACAGGTGTCTTTTATACAGGTAACAACCTGAGATTAGGAGCACTCCCTTTAACCTACCATTAAAATTATAGACTGATCATTTCTTTGTCAGCGGGCAAACGTACAAAATAAGTTGTATTAACAATAAAGTTGTATTCATATTTCAATGAATATAACATTATTAATAAGACTCATATATTTAATTTATATGAAATAAAATTGTGCTACAAGATCTTGAGATCTTTAAAATAATAATTATATACAATTTTAATCAAATTTACAATTTATAAATTATCTAAATTTACAGCTATATAAAAAATGCTGAATTTTTATATATTTGTATATAAATTACCTACTGTAATTATATATATTTAAATAAATGAAAACCTGAATTCATTATGTTCTTAAACTACTGTCATTACACATATAAGTAACACTTTGATAACTATGATAGTTATCCTCTGCCTTAAACTCAAGGGCACCGCAGAGCCAAACGACACACATACAAAGCCAGACTGGACAAGCTAATTAACATCCAGTCAGTGCATGAATTATTGAGTGTTTAATGCCGTCAGCTCACAGTAGGGTCTGCACCGGGCCGGTCAGGTGACTTGGTGGGGAGGGGGGGGGTGGGCACTCATATTGAGTAACAAGCTCCCTAAACATGACAGCCTCTGGTCTTTGAGATTTGTAGGTCAGAGAAAACAAATACTCTCCGGGGCCTCCTTTGTGGAAGATTGACAGGATAAACAAAGCTTAGGAAAGAAAGGATGCAGATATATTTTACAGGTGATTAATCACTCTACATGAACTGCCTATCAATAGGCTGAAACTTAATAGGTGAGCAATCTGCAAATTGCTGCAGTTGAATAGATAAAATATTTTAATTTACTATTTCAAGGTGATAACTTAACTCTGTAAAGCCTGGTAAATGTAATATATATATATATATATATATATATTACACATATTTGAAATATATATATATTGCATATTACATAGATAAAAGCTCACAATTACCTTTGTTAAAGGTATAGTTCACCCAAAAAGGAAATTTAAAAATGACATTTTCTGTCTGTGGGTAAATAAATGACAGCAGCATGGACCTTTCCCTTTATTGCTACATTTAAATGATAAATAACTCCAATCACAGCTGGACTAAAGTGTTGCCCGACTGGCACCAGCCCTGTTTCCCAGCGTTCCTGTAAGATCCCGCTCAATCTTGCTTTCATTCACTCAGTTCATTCTATGCAACGGGGCTGCACTCAACTGGAAAATGAGGTTTCTCCACTAAAATGAGCTCTGCCTGCTACAGACCTATCAGAGAGCCGGCAGAAAGCTGGGGCTAAAAGAGAAACGATAATCGAAAGAAAACTCGCCGTTTGGGTGAGATGAGAATGGGACGTCCACCTGTGTACGCTCAAACGAGCCCCGGCTAAAGATCGGAGGCGTGCAAAGGTCAAATCATTCATAAGTCAGGAGAAACATCGGGGACAGAGACAGACAGATGCTCTCCTGAAACAATCCTGCTGCGTCAGACGTAATGAGTTCATTCAGAGGAGATGAACCTCTGCCTGCGGTGTTACACATGACTTTACTCCAGAGGAAAGAGGAAGAAAGAATAAGAGAGAGAGGAAAGAAAGAATTGAGTGAGAAATGAATGCTACCTAACAGCATCATTAGAATGGAAAGATGCATAGGTGCATGACTGCAGTCTGTTTTTCAAGTAAGAGAAAATCTACAGATAGTCAAGAAAGAGTTGCGATAAACCATTCATTTGATAAGCAACTAATCTGTTAGTAATCTATTCAATAAATCGGCTAATGGTAGTTTTAATTCATTTTATTAAAAAAATGTTTTATTATTTGTCATTATTTTATATATACATTTAATGTAATTGTATTTATTGGCACAATTGTTTTTAACCATTTCAATAGCATTTAAAGAAAAATATATTTTTAGCAATAACTATTTTTTAAATACAAAAATTCACCATAATTTGTCCTGCACTGTTCGTGTTACAGACATAAACAACAACGCAAATCATATTAAAATAAGAGCTTATTGTAGTTTTATTACTTTCGAGTTATCAGAATTTATCATCTACTAGATTTTTGTCTGGTGGAAAAAAACACAGACCTCCATTGAAGGAAGTACTTTAGCCATATCATATATTTTAATATTATTAATATTAATAATTTTTATATATTAGCTCAAATGGCACACGTTTGGGGACAGGAATATCAAAGTTTTCAAGGAATAGCATTAAAATGTGAAAAGTTCACATTCACAAATGTTTTGCAATTATGTTCCATAATATGTTTTTTTATTTTAAGCATTAAAATTTAATTGAACATGTCTGCATTACAGACATAAATTATATTTTGAATCATATTAAATAGAGCTGTTTTATCACTTAGTGATCAGACTTTATTATCCATCAGATTTTTGTTAATTCATTAATTTCTTAATAAAAAACAAATTGCAGCATGAGATTAACGTAACGAAATAACGTAAACAACAGTAACAGTGTTCCTGTGGCTCAGTGGTAGAGCATTGCGTTAGCAGCTCAAAAGGTTGTGGGTTCAATTCCCAGGACACTTATACTGATAAAAAAATGGATAGCCTGAATGTACTGTAAGTTGCTTTGGATAAAAGCGTCTGCTAAATGTAAATGACATAAACATCAAAAAGAACCAGAATAAAAAAAGCTATTTTAAAACCATAGAGAAATGTCCAGGATGTGCAGTATTTCTCGACAGGCCGTGTGAAGGTGAACATGTCTGTCATAGAGTAAAAGTCACCTCTTAGTAAATTAGAATAATAAATGCGGCTGACATTCCAATCTGTGAGGGTCACGCTGAATCAGTTCAACTCTTTAGTCACACAATTTCTAGATAAGACTAATGGAAGAGCAGCCCTGCCAATCTTAATATCTTACCCCGGGGGGGACCACAGACCTCTGCTTAAAATAAGATCAGATCCTCTCCAACCACTCACTCAAAGGTGCATTACTTTCCTTGCCCTTTTAATGAAGTGCACACACACACCTCATCAGCCTTGCACACGCACACACACACACACAAGAACAAGCACAATTCCACAAATTTCGTTGTCTCAGTGTGTCTTGGTCTTAAATATATAGTTCACCCAGTAAATTAACAGCAAATTCAATATTCCTTACACTATATTCCAGGTCTATTCATTCAAAAACCATAGTATTGATAATTGAATCAGTGAGTTTAACTCGAGATGCTGATGAGTCTGATTTGTTTACTTAACGCTCTAGAGCTGTTTGGACAATTTTTACTTTTTTTACTTAATTGGAATGGCACACAACTTCCTATTGGCACTTGCTTTGTGCACACATACAATTCAAGGTCATTCTAAAAGGTTAAACGGTCCTGAAAAAAATATTTACACTTGATGAATGGGAAGCCAAATGAATGGGAAGCTAATTTCATCTAATAGTTCTGCACCCAAACAAAATCTTACTGAAAGCTCATTTTTTAAGATATCAACCTCAAATTTGGAACACAACTTCTTTAGATTTATGGCTTTGGTTTTCATCCAGTTTTGATGCAGAGTAATCCTGCCAAGTGTCTTCTTTACACAGAGATCTAACTTAAGTTTGTGATTCAAAGCATTCAAGACTTATGACAGTTTAAGTCGGACATTTCATTTGAGGTCTATGCTCAAAAAATGCTTAATGGGTAATAAATGAATCACTATTTCATATAATTTAGTACCATAACATTTTTAACCATAAAAACTAAATGTTAAATAAAAAACATTATTGAACTAAAATATAGTAGATTTCATTCCACTTAAAATATACATATATGCATATTTTGATTGCCACGTGAGCAGTGTAGTTTACAGTCTCTCTCAAAAGATAGGGTTCTCAAGTTCAACTAAAGACAGGATTATGAGTGAATTATGATTCACTGAGTGTCCACAGTAAGTTAATATAGTATATAGCACATAGTGCATGAGACATTTAGACTACCTTTATTGTGCTTTTGGAGCATGGCAGTCATAGTGACTATGAACAAAACTATAGTATTTTAATAGTTTATTTTGGTCATTCTGTTAATTTCCTCTGTCTTGCTGGTGAAGGGTTAAACTCTCTCTGTGGGACATCTGATGACTAGTAGGTGAGATTTGGCATGCCACATCCTGCCATCCCATCATGCCAGGTTCAAACTGGTTATTTCTCAGCTGGGAGGGGACACACTCTCACCTGCAACCATCACCCGAGCTCCCCAAGTGCACAATAACACACTAATAGAACATTAAGGATTCACTGGAGCAGTTTTACGGTGGATATTTATAGCAGACGGTGCCTGGTGCTGACGTCAGGACTAATGCCATACGGTTCTCCCCTCCCTTCCTCACACAGCGTGATTAATGAGGAGCCGCTCACTATACAGAACATCACAGTCCACTGGAGTCTCCCTGTTTAACACAGCCGGTCGCACCAGCAGACAGAGGAGTCCAAATATCATTCAGTTTCATCATTCATTTCCCTGCCGTTCCCTTTCAGAATGCCGCAGTGATGGGATTTATGTGTCTGACGTCCATGTGAAATCCGTTCGGGATACACTAAGATTGGTATGGATTAGGATGGTTTACTGGGTTGCTGTGGGAGTAGGGTTTATGACGTTGAAAAATGTACATCCTTACGAACAAATGTTAAAATATACGTACTGAATGTGATTTGAATCAAATTAAATTAAATTAGTATGTGAAGAAATAGTTTGGACAGACGTATGCTCTCTTTGCATATATCTTGCATATTTCATAAAGTTTTATTAAGACATTACCATAAAAAATAAAAAAATAAACATTTTACTTTTAGCAATGATGCATTACATTTTTAAGTCACAGTAAAGACTTTTTCATTGTTACAAAAAAATATTTTCAAATATAGACACTCAAAAGAAAAAGTTCAAAAAAATGTAGTTTTCAACACTGATTTAGCAACAAACTAGCATATTAAATGATATCTGAAGTCATGTGACTGGAGAAACAGCTGCTAAAAAATCAGCTTTGCCATCAAAGGAATAAATTGCATTGTAAAACCTGAATTGGTATTATATCTCATGCTTCAGATTACAAAATTCTGAAAAAGCATGTCCTTCTGACTAAATACAGATGTGAAAAGCATATATATATATATGGCAGCACAACTAGCCACTTTAGCCAATCCACACAATTTTTATATAAAATATGATTTTCAAGAATGAAACCACAATCTGGAGACAGAGATATTCTCTTAAAAAGAAACTGTAAGACCACTTCTTTTCAAGAGCCATTTACTGTATGGTTTCCTGAGTATGCTCTTAAATATAAAGGCTATGTGCATCTAGAAAAACTTTTAACATCCTTGGAACTTTTTCATTGCACAAATCGTTCTTTATAGTGGAAAAAACGTGAAACCAAAAATGGTTCTTCATGGCGTAGCAGTGAAGCCCTCTATCTGAAACCTATACTGATAAGGATTTATGGTTCTTTGGAAAGTAAATAAGTTACATTTTAAGGTCCTCATATCATCACATTGGTTCTTTAGCTCTTAAAAGAACCAGAAGGTCTTCTAAATAACTAGAATGTGAAACTTCTTAGCAGGGTTTAAATAGGTTCTCCTTTGGCTTTTGAGACCTAAAAGTCTTTTGGTTCCAGCTGGAACCTTCCTTTTGAGAGCGTGCTCTTTCAGTACTGAGAAGCCTGCAGTGATCTGTAATAGAGGTGTTGGTTTGACACCATCGCTCCAAAACAAATCAATAATCCTATCTAGGCCTGCCAGCTGTGCCTAGGAGTAGAAAATGAACATGCACAGAACTTTATGTGACATAATCACTGCATAATTCCTGCTAACAGAGCATGACCATTCACCCAGTTTCAGCTGGTAAAGAAAAAGCAGTCAACGCAGAACCAGTGTTGATTGATCGAGAGCAGATATCGGCCCATACTGACTGATCCAGGTGTGAGTGAGTGTGTGATTTCCTCCAAACCTGATGGCGGTCTTCTCCATGGCATCAGGACCATCGACAGAGGGCAGGTCATCAGCTAGAATCTCCTCCGGGCTCCGCGGGTCAATCAGGATACCCCGCTTGTCTTTGTCCTTGATCCCGATGCCTGCTGTGACGGCGTTCCACAAAGCATTCTGGGACTTGGAACCTGATGCAACAATCAGAGATCAAAAGCTCAAGGGTGCAATGACAGAATGCAAGACCAGGGCAGAGAGAAATAGAGATAGAAAGACAAAGGAAGAGAAACAATTCTTGCCAGTTTCCTGTTTTGCAAACATGCAGTCAATGGGTGAAGTTACAAGCTGGTTAGTCATGATTTCTAGCACCTCTCGCTGTTGTTATGATTACAGATCAGTGTGTTTGATCAATGGAGACTGTGAACTTTTGTGTGTCACCCTCATACCCGTTTTCTCACTGTGGCAGGAAACCATTTTAAAGTAAAAGTCAAGTCAACAACAAAGTTTCAATTTGATTCCATACTCACGTGCGAATCGTGCCAGAGGTCTTGCACTGCTCTCTCCGGTTTCATTCGCCACTGTGGAGAGAAAGAACGAAACGCACAGATAGATGAGTGATGTAGACCTTTCTTCAACAATCATGATGACTCACCACAAATAGTTTTTCTCACCACAAATCTCAAGTTTGCTCTCAGACAGTTGTTTCGGAAACAGTCATGAAAGTATGAAAACTACTTTTGGGTTTTATGTGAAAATCAATGCTGTTGTTTATGTTGTTTACCTGATGCATATTGCTGCATACGAAGCATCAATCACTTCACTCAGTTTGTCATTTGCATATCACTT